>VUQH01004288.1:0-12394 GCA_015106775.1 Etroplus canarensis | reverse complement strand
GCAGCATTGTGTGGAGCTGGTATACTCTAACATTGGAGTGAGACAGGCGAGAGGTGACTGCATTCACTGTGATCGATTGAATCTCAACAACACTACAGTAACACTGCATCAAGGAAGGACTCTTATTTAGAGGTGTCATAATCCCACAGATGGCAGCAGCCCACCATTAGCTCCTCAACCAAGCACATCCCCCAAATGTCAGAGTCTGGTGTTTCTATCATCTCACTGGGAGGATTACCAATGCAAAACACATCATGATTAAGGTAAAACTATAGGTGGTATAGCTTCAAGCCCTGAAAAGTGAAGGAAGCCAAGACAGAAGTGCCTTAAACCTACATTCTTTTCAATGACTAACATGAGGCCACTATCTCTAGGGTTTACAGAGAATGGTCAGAAAATGAGAAAGTATTCAGTGAGCAACAGTTCTCTGATCAAAAATTCCGCACTTTTGCCAGAGGACAGAATAAAATGGTCAGACTGCTTTCAGCTGACAGGAAGGGAAGTGGAACTCAAATAACCACCCATGCAACAAAGGTATGCAGAAGAGCAACTCTGAATGCACAGCACGTCAAACCTTGCACCAGATGGGCTACAGCAGCAGAAGACCACACCAGGTATCACTCATGTCAGCTAAGAACAGGAAACTGAGGCTACAGTCCACACAGACCACACCAAAACTGGACACCACAAGATTGGTAAAATGTTGCCTGGTCTGATGAGTTTCCATTTCTGCTGCTATATAAGGTCAGAATTTGGCGTAAACAACATGAAAGCATGGATCCATCTTGCCTTGTACCGACAGTTCAGGCTGCTGGCGGTGTAATGGTGTGTGTCATGACACACATTGGGCCCCTTAGTACCAAGTGGGGTTTGTTTAAACGTTTAAACACCACAGCCTGCCTGAGTATTGTTGCCGACCATGTCAATCCCTACAGCACCACTATGTCCCAGTCTTCTGATGGCTGCATCCAGGAGGACAGTGTTACAAAGCTCACATGAAATCACACTGGTTTCTTGAACATGACACTGAGTTCGCTGTACTCACAGTCACCAGATCTCAATCCAGCAGAGGACCTTTGGTGTGTGGTGGAATGGGAGATTCTCATTATGGATGCGCAGCTGACAAATCTCCAGCACCTGTATGATGCTATCATGTCAACATTGACCAAAACCTTGGAGGAATGTTTCCAGCACAATGTTGAATCTATGCCAAGAAGAACTAAAGCAGTTCTAAAGGCAAAAGGGAGTCCAGCCCGGTACTAGTATCTAATGAAGTGGCTAGCGAGTGTATGTTACTTTCTTTCCAGGTTCAAAACGAGAAATAAACCCCTCAGTGCCTTCACACAATTAGCATTTAGCTTTATAACACCAAAATCTACAGTACATTAATCATGCGGCACATGATTAATGTAGTGCTATCAAACCTCCAAATTCCCCGACGCAGCTTCCAAAGCATCTAAAAACCTTTCTGGGGGGAAACCCTGTACAATTTTAGCCACTTCTCATTTTGAAACAAACAACAATACATTGTGGCAGGCAGAATATTATGGCCACTCCTCTCGTTTCCAGCTGTTCCATCTAAAGAAGATACTCTAAACAGAGTCACACAGCATCACACTGCGGTGCCTGTGATGGAAGAGGAAGGAGACAAGGAAATTAGGCCAATTTCCCCGTGGGGCCCCTAATACCAGGAGCGACCAAAAAAAGTTATAATCATAGAAGTCATTAGACTACAGCCTAATGGCACTGACCCACCCATTTCCTGCCAGGTGTCCCCCAAGGCTGTGCTTCAGGACCTCTGAGTTTCTCTCTGGGTGCCTTTCTCTTCTTTCTGCACTTCAATGCATTTGTCTGGTTTATTTTGCTTCCTGCATGTTTTGTTTCTGAGGAACCTCATTAAGTTCTTGGTCCCCCTTTTCATATTACACAGGTGGAACAAAGCGTTTGCTTTGTGATGACCTACAGCTGGAAAATAAGAAGAAAAATACACTCTAGATGAAGCACTACAGAGCACCTACTGTGCAGGAAGAGAGGATGCTTTGGCCAGACGACTGGGGCCTCTGAGGGAGGCTCGCTGTGTTTCCAGTGGCAGTAAAAGGGAGCAGGCCTGAGCTGCGAGCACAAAGTGTGCAGGGGCAGACTGGAAGTTGAAGAATTTCCGTCCCGGCATGAGTGTGTGAGAGAGAAAAAGAGAGTAGGCTAGCGTCTGCCAGCAAGAGCAGCACTCTTTTTCCACAAGGGAGAAGTTATGGCGTGATTTGCATGTCATCCAAACCACTCCATTTGGCGGGAAATTGGTGTGTGTGTGTGTGTGTCCGCATGCGAGGCCATATAGTTTGTAAGATTTGCCTCTCTGACTGCACACATGCACATCATTCAATTTCCCACCTCAACAAGTGTGCCATAATGCTGGGGCAGAGTGGCAGGAAGCGTCAGTGCAGCACAGCAATTCGAAAGCCAGCACTTGACATATTCAGCTGCAGAGTCCAAACTGCTACGGAAATCATGCACATACCGTGGTCAATCAAACACTAATAATAGCTTTGCTTCGGCTCAAAATTATAGTTGGGAAGGGTCATTTCGTGTCCATCAGCTCTGATGTTTTTATTTAATCTCTGCATGGCTGACCACTGCCGATAACAAGCGGATCTGCAACCTCACTGGTTGCACTTCACACCTCAGTGGCTTTCTGGCACACTGCGGCCAGGGTGAAGGGGTGCGGGGGCGTACCGGTAATCAGGTAAGCACATGCAGAGTCATGACAGTGAAGCAAAAACTGTGCCTTAGGCCCCTCATCACACTCTGGATTTTATGAGCTACACTAATAGCGCTTCTAATGAGAAGGAATTACAGAGGCCAAAAATAGCCCGGCAGAGTGGTGAGAATTCATCACGGCCCTGAGCGCCGTCAGCTGTAAGAAGATACGGACCGTGGCCGCGCCTGGATCTTCCTCGTGTTCGCCGGGCCTCATTATCACACAATCACACCTCACTAGCTCCGAAACGGGCTCTGTCTGCCTGGCCACCAGTCCAGACAGGTGGGAGGGAAAAGGAGAAGGAAAACACTCAGACGGACAGAAAAGCAAGCGCAGCAAGCAGCACTGAGACGAGAAGGTAAAAGAGAAGGAGCGCTGAACGGGTGGAGATTAAGCCTGTGGAGGCTGCAGCGATGAGTAGGTGGCAAGAGACGAGGGGAAGTGAGACAAATGGGGCTCAAGTCATAAGTGGAGGGGATTTGAGGAAAAGAAACCAGAGGAGAGGGTAAAGAAGAGGGTAACCGAGACAGAGGCCAAGACAGAGAGGGGGTGTAGGAGTTTGTGCACCACTGTGGCAATGTTTCTCTTCCACCTCCCCCTCCTTATTTTCCGTCTGAGTTACACGGTCATTTGGCGGTGCTGGCTGAGACCACCGGCGTGTTTCCACTTGGTCTGTTTGTCTGTCTGTCTGTCTGACTGACTACAGGTTCTCACTGGTCGTCTGCTCAATTTCACTTCCTGCCTGTCTTTCATCCAGTTTGACTGTTTGTCCGTCTGGCTGTCTGATCAGTTTCAGAAAGCAGAGATTTCACTTCCCCTCCACCACAGGGTACACAAACATGCATACAAGGGTCATGTTTTTTAATTCAATTAGCCTTTAGAATAGCAAAGAGTCAGTAACAAAGGCATGAAATAGTCATAAAATACTGATTGATCCAAAGTCCCTTTGCAGTGACTAATAAGCCAGCATTATTTAAGTGTATTTATGCTTGCTTGGTAGCTTTTTCCATGTTTTTTCCCTGCATGAACAGATTGTAACATAACTTAAAAATCAAGATTTTCTCCAATGCTCTTTACTGCCTCAAATAGCCTGTGGAGTGACTTCTGTGTGACGGAGTTGGGTTGAATTTTTGCAGAATATAACTTGAAAGTGCCAAATTTAAAATATTTAATGCAAATTTTACCACTAGCTGACACTATTTTATCAGAAAGCATTTGTGTGGTTGCTTCTGTATTAAGAAACAAGAAAATGCGGAAGGTGGCCTGAGATCGGGGTGGTGCAGTGGTTAGCACTCTTGGTTTAAGGCAAGAAGGTTCTGGGTTTGAACTTCCTGGTCAGCTGGGGCTTTTCTGTAGAGTTTGTAGGTTTTTCCCAAAGTATAAAGACACGCCTGTTATGTTAATTGGAGGTTATAAATTGGCCTGAGGTGTGCCTCTGTGTTAGTGACCTGGTGACCTGTTCATGTGCATCCTGCCTCTCATCCTATGACGGGTTCCATCCCAAATCGGATAAGAGAACTGGTTTATGGATCTGAGATTCTCCGGTTGACCATTTGGCAGGTAGCCGTGGTGCTAGTCACACCTAACGACTGTATTATTGCAAGCTGAGCTCTGCTAAACCTAGGCAACCCTGACAGACAAAAGCTGAAATGCTGAAAAATGAAGCTATTGCCAACCAGAGGCTTTGCAAATGGTATTGAATGGTGGATCAGAATATGAGGGTACTTTTCTGAGTTTTTCCATCAATTTTGACAAGGTCTCCAACACCACTGGCTGAAATGCAGATGGCTGGAGACGCTCACCGTTGTGCCTCTATACTGACCTCTGCGCACACTGACCGAAGTCTGAACCAAAAATTTCAAATTTGAATTCATCATTCCATAGGACTCGTTGACCCTGATTTTCAGTCCAGTTCTTGTGTAATTTAATAAACCTCAGCCTTTTGCTCTGTTTTCTTTCCTTAAGCACGACTCCTGATTCTGACTGACAGCCACCCTTCCATTGAGACCGTCTCTGACAAATCAATCAACTAAAGAACCAGAGTCATCGCTCGCGTCCTTCGTCAGGTCTTTTCCCATTTCTCGAGGACGTGACTTTCAGATCCTGTCCATGTTCTGCAAATAGTTTTTTAGGCCTGCCACCCCTTTGGTTCTCCACCTGTCCAGTTTCCTCAAAATTTTTAAGGACACACTGCACACCACACCAGGACATGCCAAGTTTTTTGGCTAATAGCTCTTTGGGAACCACTTTCTTGGTGAAAAAATACTATTTGTACCCATCACACTGTTATCTTTGGTGTTTTTTTTGTAGATTTCACAAAAGAAATTGGAACAACTCATGTGTTTTTGCATCAAAGCGCCTAAAGATACAATATCAGACTGGGTCTTTACTAAGTTATCTCTTATGTGTAGACACAACACTGATTCATCCTTTGTGCTAGGGGCCATTTTGGATGATTCATGGGTCAGGTTTAAGCGGCTTAATAAAGACATTCCTCTAAAAATGGTCAAAAAAATGAGTGAAAAAGGAGCCAATGCACATTAGCCATCATTCTTAACTGTTACAGCAGACATCCAACAGCTGTCCAACATTTACAAATGTTTGTTGTGTGTGCAGAAGTACGCTTTCTCAGACTACAATTCGAGTTTCATGATTGTTTTCACCTGCAGAGAGCAAATCCAGTGATCGCCAGGCAAAGCCATAAATTGTAAAGTCCTTTTCCCCCAGTAAAGGTGTTTGGTTCAGTTATTCAAAGAGACACCTTAAACCAGCGTGGGGGAAACGACACACAGACGTCTGACTTATGATGGAAAAAACTGAGTAAAAGTTGCCATCAGCTCCGAGCCAGCTTTGCTGTGTCTCCATTAATAGTCATGTTTTGGACTTTGGGAAGGAGGGAGGCTGAT
Source organism: Etroplus canarensis (assembly GCA_015106775.1). NCBI lineage: Eukaryota > Metazoa > Chordata > Actinopteri > Cichliformes > Cichlidae > Etroplus > Etroplus canarensis. The sequence continues at coordinate 6,733 of VUQH01004288.1, read as the reverse complement.
GCCAGGTCAGAGCACACATTTCCACACCTTCTGTTCAACAGCCACAATTTCTAAGCATCTGGAAACACTATCCGCGCTCTGAATTTAGCTCGTTATGGTCTTCATTACCGTCACCAAGAAATTCTCTGACGAGCTGGATTTGTTGGAATGGTTAATCACGCGTTACATTTGTTTTATAAAAACCAACCATTAAGCACAGCGTGCGAAAACAGTTAGAGGAGATATTTTCTGTGACATCAGTTTGGATCGCAGATCAGCGACAGATTCGACACTCACATCTGTGCATGATATTCGACATGTGACATTTTAGCTCTTACAGAGTGGAAAATAAGAAATGCGGAGATTTTTTATAGTGGAAAACAACAAGTGCACCCAAAATCAACCGCAGTGAATAAAACATTTACAACTAGAGAGGCGTTAACCGAGGGTTAAAAAGGCAACAGGGGCAACATCTGCATCTGCAACTGAAACGCTAACACTGTGATGCAGATTCCGCAGACTACAGGATGAATACCTGCAATATTTACACGTTTGTTGCCTTTTCAGAAAACGCTGCCAAACAATAATGCCGTTTAACTTCACTTCGTGGATGTTCTTAATACTTTTTCTGACCTGGAATGCAAAACAGTTCCCTCCAAAGGGATTAGAATAGCAAAGGCCAATTAATTAGTTTTTGCTGTGAACTGAAGACATTTCTGTGTGTGATCAAAAGATGAATATGAGAAGAGAAATCAGCGTTCATTTCCTGGTATTTATATCTAGCTATGTTCAGCAAAAGAGAACATAGTTTAAGTAAGCGTAAGTTTTGTGGCATGACGAGCAACAAGTGTTTCTTATTACAGGTGTGTCATGTGAAATTGAGTGGTTAATCATTATGTAGCCCTACATATATACTTTCAAACCAGAGAGCTGTCTACGGGAGAAAAGCATGCTCTTAAGTTGAGAAAGGGGGGTAATCCATCAGAGGTATTTTAAAAACATTGGGCCTAGCCAGCACCATAATGAATGTCCTGAAAAGGAAGGAAACCACTGGTGTACTGAGCAACGGGCAACAAACTGGTGGTCCAAGGAAAACAACAACAACTGATGACAGACAGATGGTGAGAGCAGTAAAGAAAACCCCCCAAAATATCCGTCTGCAACATCACAAACAACCTCCGACGAGCGGGGGTGGAAATATTACAGGCCACTTTACAAAGGAAACTCGGAGGACAACAATACAGAAGCCATACTGCAAGCAAAACCACTCAAAGATGAACCTCTGCCAAAATGATGGAAAGGCCAAAGTATGGAGAAAGAAAGAATCTGCTCATGATCCTAAACGTATAACGTCATCTGTGAAGCACGGTGGAGGCTATGTCATGGCATGGCTACTTTCCAAACAGGCTCAATCATTTTTACTGACGATGTAAGTCATGATGGTAGCAGCGGAATGAACGCAGAAATTTACCGAGTTATATTGTCTGCCAATTCACAGAAATGCCTTCAAACCAATCAGGAGGAACTTTTTTATGCAGCAAGACAATGATCCTAAACACACTGCCGCCTCAACAAAGGACTTCAAAAAATGGAAGGTAGACTTGTAGAGTTTATCACCAGATCTTAGCCCGATTTCACCTCCCGAAGAGAGAAACCCTACAAAACAGACAAGCAAAAGATGCAGTGGTAAAAGCCTGGAAAGGCATAACCAATGAAGGAACAAGAGATCTGAGTCTATGGGACATGCAACCAAATATAAAGTATTTTGGTTTAATTTAGGTGAAAACATTCTGTTCCAATACTGTTTAGGTGACTGTTTACCCAAGTTACCGGACTGTCTATGAAACACAGTCTACACACACAGGACGCACACTAAACAAAATTTCAATCTGTCGGTCAAAGCAATTTAGCAACACACAACCAATGTGTGTACAGCTAGTATCTGTCCAGGCAGATCAGTTAAGGGGTATCCTCAAGAGAAATGATTTGCAGAGACGCAGTGACTAGAAATCAAAGAATGTCGATGATTTATGGTGACTTCAAGCAATGCCACCGGATTACTTTCTGTGTTGATGACCCTTTAGACGCTGAATGAATTAGCTGGTATTTTAGCTGTTGTTTCGCCATTTCAGCTCTTAAGCAAATGCTAGAATACCCAGGTAACCTCACATGCGCGCCTTCAGACTGTGGGAGGAAGCTGGAACACACAGAGACCCACACAGAGACATCTAAGGTGAACAGAAGGTCCAAACTGCCACTATATAACAAGAAGCAATATAGACCTAAGTGAGAAAGATGACAGTAGTGGCAGAAGACAGTGGTTAGCACTGTGGTCGCTGCGGTTTCTAGGTGTGAAAAGAGTTTACAAGTCTGCATCTCCAACACTGCATTCTTCATGCACAAGTACTGCACTGCCCTCCAATTTGTCCTTTGTAAGAGAAAACTAATTTAGATAAACATCTGTTCATTCTTCAGGTGGAAAGAGTCCTGCAACTCCAAAAGAGTACGGGGGCATGAGTTTCATTCATAGGGTAACGGTTGGGCTCAGCCTTAGAGACAGGACGACGAGCTCAGACATCTGGAGAGATCTCAGATAAGGACTCACTGCTCCAGTCATTCAGGTATCAGGACTCCAAAGTCGCCTCCCTTTGGAGGTTTCCTGGCCACAGCCAACTGGGAGGAGACCCCGGGGTTAGACCTAGAACCCACTGGAGAGACTTTATCTTACCTGGCCTGGGAATGCCTCAGGATCACCCAGGATGGGGGAATACCCTGCCTAGCTTTTTGCATCCGAAACCCTACTTAGAATAAGTGCAAGATAATGGATGGATGGATGGATGGACAACATTAACCCTTCGTGTTAAACAATAACTCTTAAACAAAAGGTCAGGGTTAAACAATGACTGTATATGAAAATAGGTCAGTGAAGTTCCAGCATGAAGCCTTGACTTGCCACCTCTACTACGGTGCTTTGAAACTAGATAAATACAAAATATGGCAGTAAAAAGAAACTAGACAAGGTGTCACAGGGAATCATAGATGAATCATCAGTTACGTCTTCAGTCCACCTAAATATGTCTTTTTTCAAATTCCTTAGTTGCTGAAGTAGCAATAAAAATGACTGAAACAAGAGGAACAAAATGAGAACCTTATCTTTTGTAAATAAGAGATAAAGTTCACCTTTGAAGACATAATTTGCATAGTAATAAATCATAATATATCACAACATATGTCACTAAAATACTCATCATATCGCAAAGTGTTAATGCCAATGAGCATAGCCTGGGTAATCTTCTCCCCAAGGGGTCGCCACAGCAAATTAATCCACGTAGGTAATTTAGCAAAGGTTTTACACCAGATGCCCTTCCTCCCACAGCCCTCCATGGTGCGAGGCACTCGTGTGAGTGAATGTGTAAACCACTACACTACAGAATGACCATAATTTACAAAATGGACTTGATGTTGTATTCAGTATAACCTGAAAATACTGACTGACCCCACAAAGTCATCAGCAAAGTATTTACTGAAGTCACAAAGCACAGGCCTCTTCTCCCATACGCTTCTACAGGCCCCCTGGTGGTCACCCAAAAGAATACAGGTTCGAAGCCCAGGGATTTAATGTGCTGTTTTCACTTTTCAAACCCCAGAAGATGCATCTATCTTTTAAAACCACTCACATCTGTGCATGCCTGCACATTTAAGATCTAACTTATCTTATTGTTCCCAGATGATGGACAGCACCTAAACATTGCACTACAGGTAATCCCGCAGGCACTTTTGAAACATTGCCTCTGGAACAACTCCTATAATCCCAGCACGAGCTTTTCGAAAAGGTCATCGCTGGCTCTCGTGCTGACCACAGACAGCCTATGACATTTAAATCTGGCTGCTGCTGTACCACTTGTAGCATTTTTTACACTTAAGCTGGTGATTCAGTGTTTGCTTGTGTCACACGGTGATTGTTCGGGGACCTTCTGGGCTTAAATGGTGTCAAGCCATCTGGGCTGCGCCAAAGCCAAAGAGGCAGGGGATGAAAAAATACTTGTGAATGGTAGAAATGAAGTGTGTGTAGGGGGGAAACAAAGGAGATGGAAGATGAAAGAACTACCTTAAATGGGGAATCGGATTAGTTTGGGTCAGGTTAAGAGCAAAGCTGGGTTAATTTAGTCTTAAAAATGTGAGCTGCAGTATGTGAGTGATTAAACAGTCCAGGAAATGGATCAGTAGGCTGTTTTAGTTGGGTGCTTCAAATTAAAACAGATATAGTACTGGAATAACAACAGCAGCAGCAGCAGCAGCAGCAGCAGTAGCGGAGAACAGCTTGTTTTAATTGTCTCTGAAGTGGAACAGCTGGCTGTGACTACCGGGCCTCACAGGATCACACAGAAAAGGAGAGGAGAGAGGGGAGTGAGACTGAAGCCGAGACAAAGAAAGACGGGGAGTGGGGTTCATCGCCAGGAGCCGAGGCTCAGGCCAAAACTCATGCTGCTCTTTAGTAGTCAGGCGAGCCCATATAGAGCCCATCTGGATGGGCTTTATATGAAACTCAGTGCAGATTACGCAGGACTGGTCTGTGGATTGAATTAGAAGTGCAGCTGCAAACACTTTACAGTATAAAGAATTATCTATGGAACACTAAAAATCCAATTAACATATGTAAATATTGTAATCTAATATGTTAGACACAGCCAGTTTCTGCTGCTGGAAAATGGGCTGTTAAATCGCGGATGCAGCGGTACCTCAGCTCAGCCGCAAACTCGGCAGACCAGCTGATTCCAGCGGCAGCCCGCATCAGCTGAACACTCAGCTGATAGCCTTCCAACCGTTTCCTACACATGGACTATAATCTGGCAACTGGACTTTCCCATCGGGCAGCCCCTTCACTCTTATTTTGGAAGTTGATGTCCTTCCTGTCCTGTGTTTCCCCCCTGGCAGGCCGGTCACATTGCTGTTGTGGCGGTCCTCTCGAGTCTCTCTGCGGTGCACTTCATGCTGGAGATAAAGACGCAGTTTTTACTGAACTGACAGGAATCGTTATTGATGGCGCTGCTGTATGAGCGCTGGCTGCGATCGTTAGGAATGAAAGTTCATACGTGTTATGTGTTCAGCTGGCCAGCAGAAAGAGAAGATATAATTCTGTGAGTCTGTGGGCGTTGATGCTTGGCAGTCAATCATTTCTACACTGTATATGATGGGAAATTTATGTCATATTCCACAAGGGTGATAAAAAAAAAAATTTAAAAAAAAGCAGCCAGCAGGCGAGCGAGAGTTTGTGCTTGGTGAGCGCTCAAGGAAATGAACACTGCGTTTTTATTCCCAAGGCAAAAATGTAAAAAAAAAAAAAAAAAATGTAAAAATTTGACTGTGGAAGCCAGAACGTCAGGAACGTAGTAGCTCATCCAAAACTACACTCAACCGGAGGCTGAGGAGTCCTCACCAAGCATCCGTGATCGACAAGCTGTAAATGAGAGTCTCTTACAGCACTGGTTCTCAAATGGGGGTATGGGCACCCCTAGGGGGTACTGGACGGCACTCGAGGGGGTACGTGACATTCAAAAATCCTTTAAAATAGTTATTTAATAAATATTTCAATTGGCCCAAAGTTCTAAAACTTTATGAAATGAATTCAGTATTCAGTAAGAATTAAAAAAACAGTGTCCCCCATACCAGGATGGTTTGACCCAACCTGGCACGTACCACATGGCATCACCTGTCAATCACTGCTACCTTAAGAACTAAAATAATGGAGTCATGGCTCAAGTGTAGCAGCAGTGCTACTGAACACATCGTGGCACAAGAGCCAAAGAAGGCGAAACCAGTGCTGGCAGTATTCAGAAGAACATGTTATGATGGGATTTACCCCGACGAGCTACAAACCACCCACGGCATTGTGTTTTTTCTGCGGGTAGAAATTAGCCAACAGTGGCATGAAGCCAGAACATCTCAAAATAATAGCAAAGTGCTCAGTTCAAAGCAACAATCGTCTTCAGTGTCGACAGTTTGCAACTTTGAGATGCCGGTATAATTTTTGATCCTTAAAGGAGATATTTTAAAATTTTGTGAACATCGTCTCTGTATTATTATTTTTATGATTCTTTGTGAAGAAATGTTTATAATTAAATTCACAAATTCAGTGTGAGATCAGATCTTTATTACAATCCCAAAAAGATAAGATAAGAATTTATTTATCCCACTAATGGGAAATTCAGTCGTTACAGCAGCAAAAAGACACATATAGATAAAAATTTAAAAAGTGATGTATTAACAAGAAATATGTAAAAATACAAAATATAAAAATACAAAATAGACACAATCACTTTGAGTAGATAATTATTTTTATGTGTTCAAATAAATATTCATTAGTTAATATCTTGATGTATGCTCAATCATCCAGGCAAGTAATACTTCAAAAATTGATTCTGTTCATCTGGACACAAAGTTTTCCGTAGGAGAAACGTTTCGTCACTCATCCAAGTGACTTCTTCAGTCTCAACTGACTGCAGGACTCTTCAGCCTTATAAATGTAAATTCTCATGACCATAGATCAACCAACACAGATCAAGGCGCCAAAGATCAAGGGATCAAAGGCCACGAGTATCATTCACAGAGAGCTGGGTAATGGCTGCAACCACCTTTCGCCATCTTGCAGCCATTACCCAGCTCTCTGTGAATGATACTCGTGGCCTTTGATCCCTTGATCTTTGGCGCCTTGATCTGTGTTGGTTGATCTATGGTCATGAGAATTTACATTTAT
>VUQH01004279.1:0-12817 GCA_015106775.1 Etroplus canarensis | reverse complement strand
GCCACGGCTCCCTGGGGTGCAGTAAAGTGATAGGGCTGCACAGGGGGCTCGGATTGCCCCTGGGGAGGGAGGTCGGAGGTCGGAGTCCTGGCCCTGCCGAGTGAGGATCAGGGCCGTGTTAGTTAAACACGCTTCAGGTGGGGCCTTCCTGTAGAATTCACTGCTGCTTAGGCTGGCTCGCATCTGGGTTTCTGTCTGTTTGGTGTGTGTACGTCCAGTTTTTCTGCTTGTGTTTCTTTTTTGTGCACAAAGAACCCATAAGTAAGTACATCCGCAGGCCACACGTTCATTTATATGATGATCCGTGCTTGGGCTCACTGTACACTTGTGCTATATTAAATCACTGAGAAATCTGTACATTAAATGTGGAAGAAGCTGCCTTTAAACAGCTGCTAAAGATTTTTTTTCCCGACTTTATGTATGCGTGTTAATTTTAGCACGAATTATACTTTCTGTTTTTGGATCTGTAGCTGCACGGAGCTCAAAATCCTTCAACAGCTCGCGTTAACGAGTGCACAAAGGGACCAGACGGCTTGTGTTGCGAGCACACGTGGCGGCACTGACGCCCGCAGCTTGTGTTTTTCTATATCTGTAGAGCGCTTCTCTACCTTAAGTGGCCTCAAGGTGTAAAAGGCAACAGAAAAACACAACATTTCAGAAATTACAGCAGCTCCGATTTTAGTCTTCTCTTCCATTTTTTTTAAAATTCAGGCAGGACACTGCTGACGGTCAATGCCATTGACTGCCACTAGAGACTTGTATTCTGACCGTTTATAAAGAAAATTGTTGCCGCTAAACTTTTTTATCAAGTGAAATGTCGATTGTCTGAAGTTTTATTGCATTTTCAATTTTGTCTTTGGAATTTGCACCTCTGGGTTCGACATACCCGGGCTTTCTTGGCGTTAACTGGCTCGAGAAAACCTAAAACCTCGGTTGCGGGTGACGGGCATCGTGAAGGTGGTTATCAACTTTCTTTGTCAACTCAGGCTTTCTGCTCCATGATCTGCGAGCTCTCACATTAAAGGGGACATTTTATATGTCACGTGACTCTTCTGTTGTGCAAAATGGATCAGTTGAGCACTGCGTACTCCAATCAGAGACATTATCAGAGGAATAGATGCTAGCAATCATAAAGGACATCAAAATAGTATATGCGACACTGCTGCTGCAAATAAGACAAGAAGGCAATGCTGCGGAAAATTGATAATCTTGGAAGGCACACTTAGTGGTAAAATAAACATATTAATTCGAGTTAATGTATTCATTTTCCAGGTCAGTGTGCACTTTGTGCTGCTGTTTCTTTCTAAACCTGACAGCTGCACCTTAGAGCTCTGAAACCTTAACGTGATACATTTAAACATTACTGGTCACTCAGTGTGTTCAATTCTGAGGCTCTCTCGCAGCCTTATAAAGGAGATGCTTTAGCTTGTTGCCTGATCAAAGTGAAATTATTTTTTAATTGAATATCATCACTGATAGAATACAAAGTAACTGATCAGTCCTGTAATCTGAATTTAAATTCCACGATTGCAAAAACAAACAGTGTCAACGGTAGATTAGGACCAGCCATAGAAACATTTATACGTTTTCGGCATCACCCGCTGAAAGTATGCAAATTCTTGTGACAATGCGACACGGCACAGTGTGCGTTGTTGTAACTTTAGACGTGACTGAATCGGTTACATATATAAAACTTATTCCTACGTCAGAGGATCTATAATCAACGAAAAAGTGGCACTTCCAGCTGATTTTAAATAGAAACAAGCTGAACATAGCCTGCTCCCGACCAGGTTCTATGTTCAGCATAAGTTAGCCCAGTGAGTTAGCCCGCTCAAAAGAGAACTCTGTCTTTAAGATCATCATAGTAATACACCCCTCAGGGCTATTATATTTTCCACTTAAACACCAGAGCAGCATGCAGCGGTGCTAAAGAGCCAACTAAGGTTACAACTGGACAAATGTTTTGGCTAACGGTGACTAGCCAAGTGCGTCGCCGTTGTTTAGCTCATGCAGCTGTGGGACTAGAACCGCTACCCAGGAGCCGCATCTCAGACTCTACAGGCCTCAGTTAGCATGTTAAATGCTAAAGTTCACAAAAGTACAGTTATAAAAAGCTTGAACGAGCGTGGCTTAAAGCCTCATGTCTCTAAAATAATGCGGCAGCACGGTTTACATTTGCAAAACTGCATCTGAGCTTCTGGAACGATCACCTTTGGACTAAGGGGCCCAAAGGGGAGGTGTCTGGCCCATAATGCACATCACCATGCTTGGCAAAGAAACAAACACAGCGTATCAGCGCAGACGCCTCATACCAACTGTCGAGCACGGTGGCGGAGGGGTGGTGATTTGGACTTTAGGAGAGCTGGGCATAATCCAGTGCCTGCTAACCTCAGTGAACTGAGGTGATTTTGTAATGAGTGGGCCAAATTCCTCCACAGCAGTGTGGGAGACTGATAAAATCATACAGAGTATTACTTCAAGTTATCGCTCCTTAAGGTGCTTCTACAAGCTACTGAAACACAGATTTTACTTAGTTTTTCACTGGACTGCATAGACTCCTGTGAAAACTTTCTTCACGTGACTATAAACCTGTCATTTTTACTAACAGTACTTTCTAATGGTATCAAAATTTGTAAAGGGAATTACTTATGTAGTGATATAAAATAAAATAAAGATTAATCCAGCCCTGTTGGGTATTTCTGATCATTTAAAGCAGAGCAGAAAATAAAAGAAACACAAAGAAATGATCTTTATTGATTTAGTCGCACAAACCATGAAGTAGATGACAGTGAAATCCCTGGTGAGGACAAAGCTGGAGAGAGAGAGAGAGAGAGCAGGAATCCGGTTTACAGCAACAAAATACGGAATAAATGAAGCATGAAGCATTTCATGGTGAATTGAGTTTTTTAAGAGACTTTTTAAACTTCACCTTCCATCCCTCAGCAGCTCCTAAGATGGACGACAGCGAGGTCAGCACGTCACCTGGGCTCAGACACTGACCAAACACTGGCTCTCGAGCTGAATAATGGGCTGTCACTAACCCCTGACCCCAGCTCAGAGTCTAAGGTGTCAGATCGATATCGGCCGAGCGCGGTGAGCATCTCGTCTGACGGAGGGGGCGTCCCGGGATGTTCAGCCGCTGAACTCTGCAAGGAGCGTCCGCGTTCGCTCTGTTCGCCGTGAGCGCGTCGCCAGAATCGCGCGAGCGCACGTCTGCAGCATCTTGCGGATTGTCCCTCCGTCCGTTTCGGCAGGTGCTGATGGGGCGTATGTTAGCGGGGGTTATTTTAACCAATCCCGCTGTGGGCCTCCTGGAATCATGTGACATTAGAAGTGGTTGTGCACGCATGCACACGCCCTCACTGTGTGTTTGTCCAAAGTGGCGATTCTGCGGTTGGAGCATTGTGTTGTTGTAAACTGCAGTCATGGAAACCTGAACAAGCATCTTCAGCACAGAGGGGGTTTATGAGTGGCTCTGTCGGCCCCTTGGGGTTTTACACTGACTGAATGACGGAGCCCTGCTGTGCGTATGTGCGACTGTGTGTGTGTGTTGACTGACACTAACCCCATGCTGCCATTGCTGCTTTGACCTCCTTGACTCCAGAATAGAGGTGTCAGTAATTAACCTGCCTCATTCATGTAGGACAGGAGGAGAATCACATGTCTCACTCGGTCTTTGCACCGTCACAAAAATTCATCTTAAAGGGTCAGGTCACTCAGGTCGCTCTGATTGCCTGCTTGTTGTTTAGGGTTTTTATGGAGTGATCAGCTAAATAATAGTTTACAGTTCTTTCATTTTTTGCAGATTTCTTCCACTTTGTAAGTAAGTTGTAGCCAGTCTGAGTTCCTGTGTCATTTCAGGAGACTCATATATGCTCAAACTGTATAGACAGTTAAGAAGTTGTGATTCTCATCTTATGTTTTATTGTTTATCATTGAGCAGCAAATTAGCTGAACACGGATACATTTGAAATTTGCCCACAAGCTAGAATTCCATTCATCATATAGTGAGTAATTATCTTAGTAGAAATTGCTACATTGAACTGATTTGCACTTGAGATGTATGCAGGGGAGCTGGAACGGTCAAGGAGCCATTGGGCTTCCCACCTTATTAGAGGAAATGAATCTTTGCCCCTTCATTTAGAAGAGCATGTGTGAGGTCAGACACTGATGTTAGAGGAGAGGGCCCCGCTCACAATCTCCATTCTAGTTCATCCCACAGATGCTGGATGGGGTTGAGGTCAGGGCTCTGTGCAGGCCAGTCAAGTTGCTACACATCAAAGTCATCCAGCCATGCCTTTATGGCTTAGTGAAGTGGGGCACAGTCATACTGGAACAGAAGAGGGCCTTCCCAAAACTGTTCCCACAAAGTTGGAAGCATGGAATCGTCCAGAATGTAAAAAGCATTGAGATTTCCCGTCACTGGAACTGAGGGGCCCAGGCCAACCCCAGAAAAACTACCCCATAGCATTACCCCTCCTAAACAAAATTTCACAGTTGGCACAAAACAAGCAGACAGGGAAGACTCTCCACGCATTCAACAAATTCAGATTCATCCATTAGTTTTCCAAGTTGAGAAGTGTACTTTGTCTCTTTACAAAACATGTTTCCACTCCTCCAGAATCCAGCAGTGGCATGCATTGTGCTTGGTGATGTAAGGTTTTCATGCCATAGCCATAGAAATCCCTGCCATTAAACTCCCGGTGAACAGTTTTTGTGCTGATTTCAATGACAGAGGAGTTTTGGAAATCTGAAGTTACTGAGTCAGCAGAGCACCGGCAGATTTTTCAGCACTCTGAAACTCTGCTCTGCAACTTTACCTGGTGTATCACTTGGTGGCTGAGCCGCTGTGGTTCTTAAACACTTCCACTTTGCGAAGATACTTCTGACACTTCACCATGGAGCATGGAGGAGGGAAGAAATTTCACCAACTGACTTGTCGCAACAGTGGCACGCTCCAGTTTCAGTGAGCTCTTCAGAATTCTTTGACAAAAGTTTGTTTGATTTTATACAACTGTGGCAATGGGACTGATTGAAATGATTAAGAGGTGTGGTCCAGTACTTTTGTCCATACAGCGTATTTAATACCACAAGCTTGACCAGGTTGGCTGTTAAATGCCTGGCCAGAAGCCTTTTCCCCTCTTTCTTTCTTAGACTTTTCACATCGCGTCATCCTCGTTTTGATGGGACAGCATTAAATTAGAGACACTTTTGGGCCCCCACCTTGCTTGCCTGCACGTCTCCTGTTGATGTGAAGGAGTTTTCAGAGTCAGAGAAAACAACTCCGTTCGTGTCACAGTGACGGGATCGTGCTGAGCTTGAAATAAGTGGGCATTTACCAGGAAAACAGACGTCTAATGGAAAAAAACAAAACAAAACAGTACATTAGTGGCATTATGTGAAATGTAGCCTGACTCATGCTTGGGTCCATTTTCCAAAGAATGCTAAATTGAACATAGAGTTATTTCTAAGAAATCACAGATGTGAAAAGCGATGCCTCTTTTTACAGTATGTGTTTATCTAACTTTTAACATTACAACACTTCTTCCGGGAAACAGTATTTTTGCTTTCCTCACAGCGTGCGCAAAGAAACCGGAACGCTGCAGTAGGTTTGATTGGAGCACATGGACCCTCTCTGTCCGCCGCTGCTCCTGCAGCTGCGCTGAAGGACGAGTTAGCAGTTTGGCGCAGTCGGGACCGCCGGGATCCAAAAACAGACTGTCCGCTTCCATTCCTCCTATCTCGTCCGGCCTCTGTTCTCTTTCTAACCATCTGATGTGCCTTCCCACGAGCGGCAATGTGTTTTCAATCAGAGGCCAATTATTCACCTCCACTGGTTTCGTTCCCAGCAGGGGAAAAAAAAAACAAAAAACCCAGAAATGGGGAACTGTCTTTACTTTACAGGCTCCATTTTTCCCCCCCATCCCTCTGCTGTCAGCACCCAGCCAGCCTGAGCCCTCTGGCAGACGCATTATGTGTTTAAGCGCAGTCTGTGCCTATGTGTGTGTGTTTGCAGGTCTACGGACAGATGTGTGTGTGTGTGTGTGTGTGTGTGTGTGTGTGTGTGTGTGTGTGTGTGTAATTAGCCACCTAAGTAATAGTGGCTTTAACTTTCCAGCGGCGGAAAGCTATGAATGATTGGACAGGTGGGGGGAGGGTTATCAAGACCTCCCAACCCTGAGGGCAGCAGGATGGACGGACCCCATCTGGTGACATCACATCACCTGATCTCCCCCCTTTTCGGCCCCACAAAGGGCTCCCCCTAGAGGGTGTGATGGGGAAACTACAGGCTGTGTGCAGTGGAGGGATGTAAATCGAGGGACTTGATATAGAAGCAGTGTGAGGTCTGAAAGATGCAAACCACAGACTGCAGTGTGTGTGAGACATGAGCTCCACGTGTCTCTGTGGGCTCAATGCATCTCTTCTCTCTTTTTGTGGAATAACCCTGGGAAGCTGCCCCTCATGTGACCCACTGTGTTCATAGGAACACAAAAGGATGGCTTTATCCTGTTCTCCCCGTTCCTTTTACCGTCAGACTTTCTTTGCCTTTCTTCTCGCATCTCTTCTTTCACTCCAACATCTTAGGCCCATTCTCTCTCTTTGCCCGCTTCCCCTCCACACTCCTGTTTTCTTCATTGCTTTTTTTCCTTCCTAATTTCTTTTCTTGTCTGCTACCTTCCGCTCCCTCTTCTCACTTTTCAGTGTCCTCTCTCTCCTCCTCATCCCTTTATTTTCTTCCCCCTTATTTTTAACTCGCGCCATCTACTCTACCCCGTTTGCCTTCTTGCTTTCTCCACGCTCTCGCCCTCACTCCTGTTCCCTTTTTTGTTTCTCTAAGACTTTCCGGTTTGTTTTTGTTATCTCTGACTTTTGGAAAGGACAACACCAGAGCTTCTCTGCAGTCAGGGTTGTGGCTGCGTTGGAAAAACTCCCGGAGGTCATGAACTTCTTTGTGGAGGTTTAGCCGCTTCGGGTGGTCTTACTTTTCGAAAGTTCTGTAAAGTTTTACGGTTAATTTGATTGCTGCTTGAGAACGTCTTTCACCCGTTGTTTGTCAGCTTGTGGGAGGTGCGTATTGATGAAGGTAAGGCAGATATGTACAAGCTAGGGATGTGTCGATACGCTGCATGGACAAAAATATTGGTCCGAACCTCTTAATCACTGAATTCGGGTGTTTTCATTCAGTCCAGTTGCCTGAGGTTTATAATATCAAGTACAATAGGATGCCACAACAGTTTGCAATAGGATGCAACAAGTAATTTGCATGTGCTGATAATGTGAGCAGTATTATTGCAAAATGAAAGCGTTTCTGAGCCACCGTAAGTAAGCCAACAAGTGGCAGGCCATGTTATAGAGCAGGGTCGCCGAGGGCTGAGGCACATAGCGTGTAAAAGTCGCGAAGTCGCTGCTGACTCAATAACTGCAGAGTTCCAAACCTCCCCTGTCGTTAACATCAGCGCAAACTGTGCACCACGGCCTTCATGGCATAGGTTTTCATGGCTTAACAGCTGCAATGCAAGCCTCAAATCTCTCAGCCCAGGATGGACTGGTGTAACGCACGCTGGCACTGGACTCTGGAGCAGCGAAAAGGTCTTATGGGGAGGGATGAACCAGGCTTCTCTGTCTGACAGTTTGATGGATAAGTCTGGGTTTGGTGAATGCCAAGATAACATTACTCCCCTTGACTGAACTGTGCCAACTATTAGGTTTGGTAGAGGAGGGATAATGCTGTGAGGTTGTTTTCCTGGGGTTGGCCTGGGAAATCTTAATGTTTAGGCTCACCAAGGCATGTTGGACAATTCTATAATTGTAACATTGTGGGAACAGTTTTGGGAAGGCCGTTTGCTGTTCCAGTATGATTGTGCCTCAGAGCACAAATCAAGGCAGGTGTGTTTGGCCAGGAAGAACTTGACTGGCCTACACAGAGCCCTGACCTCAACCCCATCAAACACCCTTAGGATGAACTAGAACAGAGATTGTGAGCCAGGCTCTCTTGTTCAAAATCAGTATCTGACAACATAAATGGGCAAAAAAATTGTATGGACACACTCCAAAATCTTGTAGAAAGCCTTCCCAGAAGAGTGGAAGCTGCCAGCGTGTCCAAATCACCTGACTGCAAATGACATGGCGTCGCTGCAAGACGCCTATGAATTTAGAATCAATTAAAGATTCTGTAAGTGTAATGTGTAGGTGGCCCAATACTTTTGCCCATATAGTGTGGGTTATCTTTGCATTGTGGCAAAAAAGTCAGAAACAGTCTGTTTTAATGTTGTTATGAAGAGCTTAAGTAAAAATGTACGTAATCACGGGCTAGTCAGCCGTGCTGGTTAGTCACATAAAGCAGTTTGTGAAGTTTGGTGAAAGCAACAATGTTTAAATATCCCACAAACACATAAGAAAGTCTGTATTAAAGATATATTCTCTCTTATCTTATCCATACCACCTGAAAAGAAAACTTGAAGCGCTAAGGTATGAACTAAACTCTCTACGAGTCGAACTGTTACACTCCAACAAGTGAAGAACCAAAAGGGAAAACATGATTGAAAGCGTACATTCCAGGAAACTTCTTCAGCAACGATGTGAAATAATAGGCCACAAAATTTGTATTTTATTTCATCGATACCGTTGAGCGTAATTCTGCCACACAGCGATAAATTAGCGAATTTAAATGTTGTAAAAAAGCTGCTCGCACGGTTTTCTTGCCAAACCTTGCAGTTGGAATTTATGCAATCAAGCCACAGCGTTGCAGCGACACAGGGCTCGCCCTGTAAATCACGGCGTGCCGGCACTGTGTGCCATTATGTGAGCAAAACAATACGACAATGTGAAAATGTGCCTCAGTCATCAGGACAACCGCAGCGACAGAAAAGGGGCCGCCGCGCACAACAGTGCCACACGTGAAGTGCTGCATTTAAACTACACTGGAGTTCAAATGCAGCTCGCTGGAAAAGCTGTCTGAAACCTACCCAAACCTTCCAGCCATAAAAGA
The DNA here is from genome assembly GCA_015106775.1 of Etroplus canarensis. NCBI lineage: Eukaryota > Metazoa > Chordata > Actinopteri > Cichliformes > Cichlidae > Etroplus > Etroplus canarensis. Next base: position 3,828 of record VUQH01004279.1, on the reverse strand, counting down.
TCAATACAGGCAATTTACTATGGGGCGCTTCTCAAATGATCTGGAAAGTTTGCAATAAATAAACCAGAAATATATTGCAGATGATAGGGGGCTAGAAAAGGTGGGGGTGTCCAAACAATCTTCAGACACCTGGAGGGTTGCAGCGTGTCTTGGTGTGAGAGAACTGCGGTCAGTGAACCTGAAATTTCCTTTTCGTTTACAGTTATTTTTATTTTTATTTTTTGCCTTAAAATTGTTCTTTAAGCAGGGGAGCGGCGCATCCCCGTCAGCCTGCAAATGTAGCTTAGAGGAGCGTTCTCTTATTCGTGTCTCGGATGAAATTCCTGCGCTGCTGCTTTACGGTCAGACCGTGACACATGGAATCGCCTGAACAGGGCCAAACATGTGCTGCAAAAAGGGCTGCATATGGATCGTAGGTGTTTACTGCAAAAGACGATAAAAAGCAGAGTGAGAGCGGCGAGAGCGCCGGCAGATGAGCCAGATGTTTGCCAGATGGAGGCTGCGAGGACGTTTTTGAGTGGCACAAGTGAAATATTGATAAGACGCAGAGCCATAAACACACCGCCAGACTCAAGATGTAGAGGAATAAATGAGATTACAGCCCTCACTGCCTTCGGGTTTCTTCTTTTAACCAAAGACTCTCTCCTGCTGATCTGTGCTCTGATCTCTGCTTCGTCTAACTTAAGGCTAGGAGACCCCCGTTATGGGGCTGGACTGAAAGCGTGTGAAAGAAACCCGGCTATAAAGCGTCAACAGCATTCTCGATCGCCGGCATCAGGGTTTCTTCATGTTCATCACCGAAAAAGATTTATTCATCTGTTTTCCTAAATGGCTTTGTTGTTATAGGCTATTTAGTGAGTCATTAAGCCTTCACAGGGCTGATCGAGGCAATTTCAACAGTTATGTTTTTCCTTTCGCTGTTTTTCTGAGCAGCAGGAGGTGGCGAAGGCTGAGCGAGGCTTTGGGCTTTCTGATAGCAGGAGGCAGAAAGAACGATCAGACCTTGGCAGGGAAAAAAAAAAAAAAAACCCCACGGTTCAACAGTTCAGTATTGGTTATAAATGTGTCATAATGAGCCATTAACAAAACAAAAGCACCTAAAGCCATTTGTCTTGGGGATTAATGATCCCCCGATTGGCTGAATTACTCATGCCCAGTTAGAGGGGCTTATCAATGAATCAGTAACCGGAGCTCTTAACAAAGCACACATCTATGGATAATCCCTCTTTTCAGTTAGCTCTCCCACTTTGTTTGCTTTCTCCATCCCCATCTGGTGTGCTTGTGTCACTCTGTGGCCTGGCACAGGTAAGGAATGGCCGAGCCAGTTCAGAGAGAAACCACAAGGCCGAGAAACAGAGGACGGGGTGCGACATGAGGACAGAAAAACACGAAAGGGTGGCGTTAAAGGACGAGTTCACTTTCTCAGATTTATTACATTAATGGTTTTGTTAGATTCTCTACACCTCTGTCTCTCTGTGACAACCAGCAAGTGCTTATAAACTCAACTTAAAGGACTTTGCAATCTGACACTGTCCAGGAGATGTTCGGGGAAAGTCTTGAGAAACTGCAGAACCGTAAATAAAGCGTTACTGTTTTATTTCCCAACATGAAGGTTTCAACTGTACTTTCAGGCCCTCTCTTCGCTGCCAGGAATTATGTTCGGGAGGAGAGGGAAAGCTATATGTATTTACTTTTTATTTTATTGCCATGAATAAAACCAAAAAAAGCATCTGCACTCGGGAAGCGCCGATTGCGAAAATCTGGGCAGATGCTGATGCTTGAAATAACCGTTTGGCCTAGAACTTAGACTCACGCTGATAAATTTTTTTTTTTTTTCTGTTTGTTTGCTTGCTTTTGTTATTATTTTTTTCCCGCCTGCTTGTGAAGGGAAATAAAGAAGTCTGCAGTCAAGAAAGGGACAGTTTTCAAGGCCTTCGGCTCTTCGTCGCACAATATTCAGCCAGAGTGAAATTAATGATTATCAGAGGACACCATCGTACGTCCCAACAGGGCAAGATCTGTCAACTAATGGACTGACGTACACTACATAGGCAACACAGCACCCACTGAAGCTTTGGCGACATCCGAAAGTGTTAATACTGAGGTAGTCTCCTCTTTGCAGCTGTAACAGCCTCCAGTCTACTGAGAAGGCTTTCTGCAAGAACTCGTCCGACCCTGCTTTTATGGACTTTGCTGTGTGCACTGGGACACAGTCGTGCTGGAACTGAAACGTGCATTCCCAAAACTGTTCCCACAAAGTTGGGAGCATTAGAATTGTCCAAAATGTAAAAAAAAAGCACTGAGCTTCCTCTTCACAGGAACTGAGGGCCCCCGGCCAACCCCAGAAAAACCACCGCAAAACCTTATCCCTCCTCCATAAACCTTTACAATGGCACAGTGCAGTCAGGCAGGTTAACGTTCGCCTGGTAATCACCGAACCCAGATTCGTCCGTCAGACTGAACATGCGTGCTTTGCACTTCGCCATCCAACACTTGGCATCGCGCCTGGCGACGGAAACCCATGCGGTGAAGCTCCCGGCGCACAGTTTTTGTTGCTGATGTTAGTGTCAGAGGACGTTTGGGAGTCTGCACCTCAGCTCTCTGCAACTCCGCTCTTTAACTTTGCACAGTCTGCCACTCGGTGGCTGAGTTGCCATGGCCACGAAGTGCTTCCACTTTGCATAAATACCACTTACAGCTGATGATAGAATGTCTAGCAGGGAAGAAATTTCACCAATTAACTTGTTGCAACAGCAGCATCCTATTACAGTAACCCCCTTCCAATTGAGCGAGCTCTTCAGAACGACTCATTCTTTCGCAAATGTTTGTAAAGGCACACTGCATGGCTGGGTGCTTGATTTTATAAACCAGCGGCAATGGGATTGAATGAAACGCCTGCATTCAGTGATTAACAGGTGTTTCCCAATACCTTTGTCCATCAGTTCTTTGCTTGAACTGTGCCTTTGCTAACTTTTAGGGGCATATTTTTCCTATAATCTCATATTTATATACTGAGGCTGAGCTTCTTGGTTTTCATATTTTCTCACGTTGATCACTGAGAGCTGTGCTTTAACTCCACTACAGACGACGGGATGTGTGTGGTGTTAATGAAATGAAACACATCCACGCACAGTGTCACAATTTATATATATATATTACACTTTTTACATAAAGGTACATAAAGATTAATTGTTATATATATATATATATATATATGTCTGTAGAAGGATTCTGATATAAGAAAACTCTCCTTGGTATGAAGCAGTTCCAATGATTATTCCAGACGTTATTAATATTAATATTGTGAGTATTAAACGAATGGCTGCCTCTGACATGCTGAGTGAAGTTATTGTTTTGATTTCCCTGCACTTAAACACTACAGAAGTGAAGTGAAAGGCAATTGGTCACTGGAGACTCATTTTCAGATGCTTGCAGACTCTGCCCGCTCTCCAGACACAATCCGGATGTATCTGGATACAAATACGCAAGTCTGAGCGGGGGTCATCGTCACTTTCACAAACTTTTCCCTCCTTTTTTTCCCCCACAAAGGAATTAGTTAGAAACTCTTTTTAATCCTGGTTAAGCTTCACTGTTACTCTGGGGTCATGTTTGATTGACAGCCTGTGACACTTTACAAGGCCACAGCTAAAGTTTACAGCTTTGTGAAGACCCAGGACAAAGCAGCCTGTCCCACTGTGCTTCTGGCTGAGGACACGATACCGTGGAGCCGGCTGACCCGTGGTAGTCATAATATCAGCAAGCAAGTCTGAAACTGAGGCCGAGGGGAGGCCACGCCGTGACTGCCAAAGCGCTCAGCTGGTGCTCGAG
>VUQH01004277.1:12130-23581 GCA_015106775.1 Etroplus canarensis | reverse complement strand
GCAAAATACAAAAATTAAAAAAAAAAAAAAAAAAAACGCTAGGAGTGACCAAAAACAAGAATATGGTACATTCTTTAAAAAAGAGAATCCACAGGCCGGTTAAAGAACAATTTCAAGAAGGAAAGTATATCAATGTCAAAGTCTACAATCAGCAGGGTGTAAATCACTGGTGAAACTCAGCAACTAAGTTAGGTTGATCCAAAGTATATATCATATGTCAAACATGGTGGAGGGAATGTTATGGCCAGATGTATGTCTCCCAATGGAACCACAATTTTTTATTGATGATGTTACTGCTGATAGAAGTAGTGGGATAAATTCCAAAACACAGGGCTGTACTCTGAGATTCAGCTATTCTAAGTTTCTTAAGACAAAGGAATGGGATATTCTTCAGTGGCCAAATCATTCATTTTAACTCAGTCAAGCAGCTTTTCGCTTATTGAAGACAAAACTGAAGGAAGAGAGGCCCACAGTCAAGCAGCAACTGATACTGTAAAAGTGCAGCAAAGTACTGGCAGAGGGAGGAAACACAGCGTTTGGTGATGTCCATGGGTTCTAGACATCAGGAAGTCAGTGACTGCAAAGGATTTTCCTCCAAGTATTAAAAACTAATCCTTATATTTTAAATTGTGGTGGTTTGCCCCTTTACTTGTGCACCTCTGCAAATGGGGGTGAAGTTTAAAATGGCTTTAATTCCTAAACAGTTTATACAATTCTTTTGTCAAACACCTTGAAATAATGCTGAAAGTCTGCACTTCAACTGCATTGTGACTCTAATTTTGCCTCTCCATGCCACCACAGTGGAGTTTAAATCAAAAAGTGTGTCATTGTCCCACAACTTTTGGATTTAACTATATTTATTCTTTTTGGTTTACAAATGCAATAAATACATCAAAAATGTTCTTTTTCCTCAATTTACTAATGTGAATACTCAACAAATCACTGCAGCTCTACAAATCTCCATTTTAAAGATTTATAACTCAGACTGCACAGTCTGCTACAACTTAGCAGATATATGACTTCCCCTTTCACACCACTTGACTGGTGAATGTCTTTGTAGTCCTTGGAGGCTTTCGGAAGGGCACATACCTTCAATGAATACCAATAACAACGTTAACAGACATATAATGTTCCTTGAATGTTTTCCAGGTCTATTTTTGTCACATCCACTTGGGAAATGTGGGAATAGGCTACTTTGATGTGTGCCGTATCTACTGTATATTCAATAAAGAGCTAATAATAACAAGAAACCAAAGAAAATCAATATATCACATAATTTATTCATTGTGCTAGAAGCCATGTTTCCAGGTTTTGTTTTGTTTTTTTCTCTTGCCAATAGCCTCTTTCATGACAGATGCTGGAGTGAATAGAATTTTAACTGTTGAGTACCGAGAGGATGATTTCATTTAAGTGACCTGGATTATTGACTACTGACGGGCAGACCACAGCATGTGTGTCTGCAGCACTGTGTGTCGGACAATGTGGTCAGCAACACCGGAGCCCCGCAGGGGGCTGTTCTCTCTCCGTTTATCTTCATCCTCTACACCACAGCCTTTAGCTACTGCACAGAGACTTGCCACTTTCAGAACTTCTCTGATGGCTCTGCATTGGTGGGGGGTATCAGAGAGGGTGATGGAGAAGTGTACAGGACTTTTTTGGGCAACTTTGTTATGTGGTGCAAACAGAACAATTTGCAGCTTAATGTGATGAAGACTAAAGAACTAGTTGTGGACATGAGAAGGACAAAAACACCTGTGACTCCTGTTTCCATCCATAGGGCCTGTATGGTGATAGTGGAGGACTCCAAATACCTCAGTGTTCATATTGGAATTAATAAAGTATTCGGATTGAATGATTGATAAACTGTGATCAGAACTAAACCTTTACATTATTTTGCTTACTAACCTAATCCACTATAGCTAATAGGGACCTGAATAAAATATAAAAACTGTGATGAGTATTCTACAAATGGAAAACATAGGATGATTTCACAGCTTTATGGCAAATATTTAGATTCATCTATTAAAAGATTTCTTGAAAGAGAAAAAAATCTACTTTGGATGCATTTTCATGAGCTAATGCATTCAGATCTTGTTCTTTCTGTAAATTTGACTCCTGTTTTATCAGTTATATTTGTTTGGAAACACATTGTTGCCACAAAAAATGCCTTCGAATTCAAACAACTGAAGTCACCAAAAAAGTGACCAGAGAGGCCATTTAAGCACAGCGAATGCACTGTCATGCTGAAGAAATCACTTTGAGATAATTTGAAATTTGTGACATGGCATGTTATCCTGTTGGAAGCAACCACCAGAAGATGGAAATGCAAATTCTTATCCTGGCAATGTTACAGCAGAAACCAAGACGCATCAGGCCAGGCAACCTTTAACAAATATTTTATAGTTCAATTTTAGTGATCCAGCGTGAACTGGAGTCTCAGTTTTCTGTTCTTAGCTGACAGGAGTGGCGCTAGGTGTGGTCTTTTGCTGCTGTAGCCCATCTGCTTCAAGGTTTAAAGTGTTGCGCGTTAAGAGACACTCTTCTGTATACCGTGGTTGCAGCGATTGGTTATTTGAGTTACCACTGCCTTTCTATTAGCTCAAATCAGTCTGGCCACTGTTCCCTGACCTCTCTCAACAATGAAGCATTTTTACCCAGAGAGGTTTCCAGTCACTGGATAATTTTTTTCAGACTGTTCTCTGTAAAATCCCAGTAGTTTAGCAGTTTCTGCCATACTCAGAACACCTCATCTGGCACCAACAACCGTGCCATGTTCAGAGTCCCTTAAATCACATTTCTTTCTATTTCGGTCTGACATTCAGCAGGTTGTCTAGACCATGTCTATATGCCTAAAATGAGTAACCATGAGTCCATTAGATTCACAACAGCACTGATTTTAGTAATATGCTTGATAGTGTAAATCTCCTGTTTAACTTTTATTTGTATATATTTTGCAAGTTTCTTTAAAGAAAATCTCATTTATCTTTAATAAATGTTTAAAAAGAAATGTTTCATGTGCAGCCACACATCTTGAGCAATTCCACAGCAAATTTTGTATTTTAACCTCCAACAGAAAAAATGTGTGAGCGTTTTCCTGAACATAGAGGCATTAGTCAAGATTATTCAAAGAGCAACTCTTGCCCATTTGTTACTCATAGCTCAGAGCGACTGGAGACACACCAAGAAATCAGGTTTACATTTGCAAATTTCACATATAAAAGATGCAAGCTGGATCTTTTTTTTTTTTTAAGTGATGTATCAAGAGCTCAGGCTTCCAAAATAAAGCTGTAGATTTGGAAATTCAAATACTCTGATGGGAAGTTACTAAGAAATAGTGCTGCATATGATATCAATTCTCACAGCTGAGGTCATACTTTTTGGCTTAAAAGAACTCCTTTCTCTGTGATTTTGTTTTTAGCTGTAACTCTGAGCCACGATATGACTCTGCTTTGTGCTGGATCCATTTAACCAATAAGAGGTGAAGAGGGAGAAAACTACAATCAGATTGGCATGGGTTACTGCAGATGTGCAGAGGAAGATGGCAAATGGTCAATACAAAAGACAGTGAGTGAGTGAGTCTGAATAAAAGGCATATGCTTGTAGACAGTCTCATCCACAGGATCTAGAAAGCAATTCCAGCAATTTATTTGTTACAACTAATGATGTGTCAATTTCCGAGTCTGTTGGGATCTTAGGCAAAAATTCACAGAGTGTAACAGTTCCAATGCAGAGGATCAAACCTATGTGCTGAAGCCTGCACTGGCTATTTAAATTTTTAGATAATGAAACTATACATTCTACATTATCATAAAACCCCAGGTATGGCAAATACAGTCAAATTCAAACATTACGCTACAGAGTAATTTATACCAATACACCTTTGTAATTTGTACACTTGCTCAATTTTCATTGAATCTAAACTTCATTACCTGGCAAAACAATACAGTTAGTTTGGGTGGACACAGCTTACATGTGAACTACAAAAAAGTATTGTCGAAGTTGGCTGATGTCCCCCTCCAAAGCATTCAGTTGGATATCTCCTTTTCCTTATGTGGCTGTTGTTGTCATTAGGTTTGTTTAAACACAATCATACACTTGGGAATAGAGTCAGGTAGGGCTCCACAGGGAGGTCAGAGGCAAGTCCAGCATACCCAGAACATCTTTCTGTTATCTGGTTTCACTTAACCGAACCTTGACAATCAGGATAAGCAGACACACAAAGGTGGTTATCAACTCCATAAGTCAATACAGGGTTTATCAATCCTACTATGAGTGAGTTCACATGAAAGAGGCTGCGTTGGCAGCATCTGACAAATCACAAACATGGATAAGTCTACTGGCAACAGAGTGACTGATTTTTACAAAGGACGATACAACAGACTGAAATCAACACAGCTGTTGCAGATAAATTAGTGATATGAGTGCCTGTAACAGGAAAACTGTCTCTTGGTGTTCCTCCCATCCGGTGCAGTGTTACTTCCCTCACCCCTAGACCACCTTGGGGATGTAACACTTGATTTTTAGTTCTTTTTAGATTGGAAAGTTAAGATATGTTTCCAGCTATTTATTTCAGTATATTACATTTGAGTTCTAGTTACTGTTTATAGAGTTTATTTGTGTTTGTTTCCTTGAGTTTGGTTTATTGTGTTCCTTGTGTCTAGTCTGCGTGTAGCGTGTTCCTTGTGCATTTCCTGTTTCCCTTGTAGTCATTATTTACTTTTGAACTTCTGCTCTCGTTGTATTTTGGTTTAAGTCTCTTTGTGTTTTCATTTTTATTAGTTCCATCTAGGTCTCCTCTAGGCTCCGCCTGTGTTTAGTTCCCTCTGTGTCTCCTCAGTGTCATTCTGCTCCGTTCTTGGTCTTCTGTCACATTCAGTCTTGTGTCTATGTTCCTAGTTTTGTTTCTCATTCTTTGTTTTACTTTGGGAGCCAGCTATGTCTTATGCATTGTTTTTTCCTGTCCTTGATTGCTACCCCGTTTTAACTCTCTCCCTCCTATTTCTTACTTACAATAACTCTTATGTGTATATCTAGTCCTGTTCTGCCTTTGCTTAGTGTTGCATTGTAGATGTCGTCTCCTCCTGTGTGTATACCAGCTCCCCGTGTTTGCCTGGTTTTGTACTTCATGAACTTTCTGTAAAGTACTTTTCAGCTTAATAAAGTTTATTTTGTGTGCACTCGACCTTGCCTCCCGCAGTCCTGCACATTTGGTCCTCAAACTCCACACACTTAAAACTGTGACAAACACTTAACAAGAAGTACAAGACAGGGAAACGACCCGAAAGATATCCAATCAACATGGAGACAAGAAGACTCACCCTAAACATGAAGACAGAGACAAGATGACAAAGACATAAAAACAGACAAGACTGAAGGAGGTACAGATATGGAACACTAAGGAAACTAAAACTACTGTGACTAGAAATCAAGATATGAAGTAAGAACAAGATTGCAAAACTGAAACTCATCATGAGAATGAAAGTAAAAAATTCACAGCGCTCTAAGAGAATGAAAGAAGTACAACAGCAGCCCAGATACCCACCAAACACAAAAATCAAGGCATCAAACATGAGAATAGTAATGAATCTCAAATTGAAACCCAAACTAAACCTAATGATAATCAATAACAAAACACACTTAATAATAAACATGAATCTAAAATTTAGACAGTAACTCAAAGCCCTGGGGAACAAAACCAAGGACCATGACTATTTCAGCTTCATTAATGCATCCACTAGCACGTTCTTTGTCTAGAGGGTATTAAACATAAGGATTCTAATTTATCACATAAACAGACATTAGAAACAACCAACAGTGAAACAGTGTTTACCATGAAATATTAACTTTGTGCTATTTCAGATGAAATACCAGATAGAGTGAGAGCTTAATTTGAAGGAATTCTGTCTGTGTTCTGGGTACAGTGGTTTACAGTGGTAACTGGGTTTACAGGTCAAAAAGATTGGGATTTTATTACATCTAAGGTGTGTTTAGCAAGATACAGTGAAGCTATTGGTGTGGTGAATTCAAATAGGGTATTTAATCTTGAGGTTAAATAGTAAGTGTGAGTGAAGCACTCCATCCAGTGATGGCCAAAGCAGTTTAATAAAGTGAGAAAAGAGAAGAGAGATAAATTGAAGATAAATACCATGCAGTCAAAGTAATAATTTTCCCATGAGAAAATGTATCTGCCACTTGATTCAGACTAGTACACCAAGGCTATGATTCAACCAATTTGTAAGTGCTTTAAGAATGTCAGTTCCAACTCTGAGTAAGCAGCTTCTGTCATTCAGTAGGTAATGGTAAGAATGGAGCAGCAAAAATAATCTGAACAGAAAGAAGAATAAGAAAAAGAACATTGCCACCTGTCGAAAAATGACATTGTTAGACTTCTAGAAGCTATGATTAACCTTTATTTCTTTTTGTGACTGACTTTTCCCTCTGCCTTTATGGTGCTATGTTAAAAAATGCACTTGTCATAAAAAAGAATGTACACCCTATTTTAATTCTGAGGTTTGATGGATCAGGACATACAGTAATGAAAAATCATTTGGTTCTTACGAGGCTGTAAAGCTATTTAACTGTTCTCAGGTAAACAAGCAAAGAAACAAATAAACAAACAAAAAACAAACAAAAAACAGGACATCAGATTCCCCTGTGTTTATTTAACAAAAATTTACCTACAATGGAGTAGCTATGTGTGGAAAATTAAGCTCATACCATTACAGCTTGCAGAAACATATTTAGCAGCAATAACCTGAAGTCACTTCTTTTTCATTTCATTAGCTTCTCAAATCATTGTGGAAGAAAGTTGGCCTATTCTTCTTTGCATCATTGCTTCAGTTCAATGAGGTTTCTCTGCATATGTTTATAGACAGCTCTCTTAATGTCTAACTATAGCATTACAGTCAGGTTAATGTCTGGGCTGGGCCATTGCAACACCTTGTTTCTTCTCTTTCTAACCCATTTTGCTGCAGATTTTCTGGTGTCCTTGGGATCATTGTTCTGTTGCATGGCCCGATTTGGGCCAAGTTTTAGCTGCTAGACATATTTCCTTACATTTGACTCTAGAATAATTTGGTATACAAAGTATTCATGGTTGACTCAGTGACTGCAATTGCCCAGGTCCTGTTGCAGCAAAACAAGCCAAAATCATCACCTCTCCTCTACGGTGCTTGACAGTTAATATGAGGTGCTTGTGTTGATATGTTGTGTTTGGTTTTTGCCAAACACGTTGCTGTCTATTATGGCCATTTTGGTCTTGTCCGTCCAAAGAGCCAGAATTCTTGCAGTTTTCCATATGCAACTCTGCAAACATGAGCTGTTCTGCCATGTTCTTTTTAAACAGAAGAAGGTTTATGCTGGCAACCATTCCATAGAAGCCATACTTGTTTAGTCTTTTCCTAAGTGTACTTTCATGAACTTTAACATTTAACATGCTAACTGAGGCCCGCAGAGGCTAAAATGTAGGTCTTAGATTTTTTTTGCAGTTTCTTCAAGCATTGCAAAGTTTGACCTTTGGGTAAATTTGCTGGGATATCCACTCCTGGGAAGAAATTGGCATTGTGTTCAACGTTTCCACTTGTAAATAATTTTCTTCACTGTAGAAAAATCGACTTCATGTCATTTGGAAATAGCCTTATAACCATTCCCAGATTGACAGATGTCAACAGTTGCTTCCATAAGATAACTGCTTATGTCTTTCCTCCTTGGTATTGTGTCAACACACTCCTGAATGCACCAGATGAGTAACATGCTAAAACTAAACCTTTTATAAAGGTGGTCACACTTGTTGATAATCTTTTATTCAAGTGCATATGACTAATAGCAAACACTTAGATGCCACTGAAGGTTAAAAACATTCAGTAATTAACACCAAATGATTTCAACTCTACATTTAAAGAAGTAATTTGCGTAGTTGTTCTTGTAGGTGTTACAATCAAGCACTGCATCTGGACATCTTGCACTACATTCACACCGCAGACAATTCCGATTTTTTTGTTGAGATCCGATTTCTTCCCCTCGTCATCCGCATTATAATTTAAATGCGACTGCCCTCGGACTCCAGGGAGAACAGTCTCCCGCCCTGAAGCGACACATATGTGCAGAAGAAAGCGTGACGTCACATGCAGAACGCTGTGTTTGTGGAAGTAAATATGGATGTTACACATTTCAGCGTGTGAGTAAAACTTCACTTTCTTTTGTGACTAGCTAAATCAACGCTGTCTGCCATGCTTATTTTATGCATTGTTGACATTTGATCTCGCCGTGTCTCCCTCTCTCTGTGCAGAAATATGACGTCTGTCCCACGTCAGTGATGTAAAAGTTGGATGATATGCGGCATGACCTTTCAGATTGAGGTCACTTTGAAAAATAGGACCACATATTGAAGTGGCCTGAATCCAATTAAAAAAAAAATTGGATCTGGGCAGTTCAGACTGTCATGGACAAATCAGATCAGGGTCACATATGGGCAAAAAAATCTGCTTTGCCTGCAGTGGGGACGTAGTGTAAGAAAATGCAGAATTAAATGTAGAGTGGAGGTAGAAATCCGCACTGCATGTAATATATTCTGACTGAGATATTTTTTAAAAGAGCAAATTAGGTTAATTGGTAATTCTAATTTGGCTGTAAGTGTGAATAACTGTCTGTCTCTGGTGACCTGGTGCACCACACCTTTCCCCCTCTGACAGCTGGGATAGGCTCCAGGCCCCTCATAAAGCAGAGGAAAATGGATGGATGGAATTTACTATATGGCTGTGTTTTTAAAAAAATTAATTTAATTTCTTACTACATTTATACCATTCATTAACTCATGTTCGCTAGTGGATATTGCCAGTGGAAGTCTGGAGTCCAGACTTCATATTCATACTTGTATTCACCGTTCTGGATATCAAACTGTTTAATACGCTGTACATCTGGATATATGTACATATATTTGTATTTGTATTTCATATTTATACTTAGTGTATACTTAACGGAGTGTATGCAACACAAGTATTCTGATTCCGATATTTTCTGATTTCTGATATTTTCACAAAGATATGATACACTTGTTTCTGATTTCTGCATAGTATAAATGAAATGCAGTCAGTAATGTAATGTTTTATATGCTGAATGGTGTTGGATATGGACTTTTTTGGCTACTTGAGATTATTATTGTCACATTGGCAGTTACGGTAGTAAATGTGCGTGTGTGAGTGTGAGTGTGTGTGTGTGTGTGTGTGTGTGTGTGTGTGTGTGTGTGTGTGTGTGTGTGTGTGTGTGTGTGTGTATGTGTGTGAGACACCCAGACAGCAAGCTATTCTCCTGGATAAGAAGCTTTCAAGTAAATGAATGAATACATTATGGATTAGTGGCCGAGCACCAGTAAAGCAGCCATTCTGTATCTGAGCTGAGTGCAGCTCTTGTGTTGGAACGTGAAGCCGCAAAACAATGAGTCTGAGCAAGGCCAGCTGGGCCATGGGGAGCCCAGAGGTCCTTGGGGGCACCCAAAGGATCATTGACTCAGAATGCTTATCAATCATCAATTGTACAGCAGAAGAAGGAACGTCTGGTGACATATCAGCAGATTCCTTGTACCTACAAGCCACACTAAGAGTATGCCCGCATTCAGATAGATGCACAGACTCATTTTCACTCTCTCACACACACAAACTGCAGCTATACACATGGATACTCAGAGACATTTCCCCTCCCCGTGTCCTCAGGGTAAAGAATGCATTCACATTCAGTGAATGATCGGCAGAGGCAGGAGCTGTTCGGATCCATTTTGTTTTTGTAGCCGATGGCAGAAAGCAGTGGCCATTATGACCTTGTGATGAATTCAGGGTTCATTTCCTAAGGTTTCTTTTTTATGCACGCACGTAGAATTAAATCTAAAAAAAGGATGAGGGGTACTGAAAACTGAGACGAAGAACATTCGATAAAGACTAAGTCAAAGCTGTCGTGGTGCACATGCATGGCCTGACTTTCAATTCCAGGTGCACGGTGATCGGGAGAAAGTTTCATTTGTGCCCACTGTCATTTATTCATTAGCTCCCAATCAGATCTCCTGAGCAAGGCAGGAGATGTTATAAATCAGTCACTGGCTGGACATTAACAATTCATGCAATTCATAATACATAAGACCAGTCATTTATTTATCACCTCTAAATGGGATTTCCTCCATTCTCATTGGCTCCAAGTCAGAAGTCAACTTCTGTTAGCCTGTCCCGCAGCCATTTTGTGCCAAGAAGTAAACGATGTAGACCTGAGTCGAAAAACGAAATGTAGTAGTATATGGAAACTACCTGATCTTCCGTTCAGACAGGAAGCGAGCTCGTTCCCTGAATGAATCTGGCTGGTTTGACTGGAATCATCTGAAATGGAAGCAGCAGGCGCTATGCTGAGGCTGGCTGCTGGCACAGTTGTTTTCTGCTGATTCTCTTGAGCAGTCAATGTAATTGTGAGTAATTAGGCCTTAAAGTGGTGTTGTCTTTCCCCAACCTGGAACATGACTCCCGAGGGAAAGTGAGTGATATTTTTCCAGGGGTATCTGAACGCTAGTCACTGGTATGCAGAAGGCGGCTTTTGCTAAACAGCTCCTATACGAAAAGCCTGGCACTGCACCACCTGATGCCAACACCATATGATCACGCCAACTCTCCAGATGAATCTAAATTATACCTTTACCCCGAGGGCCTCAGCAATTCTCATTGAAAAGATAAACAGCTAATTACAATGGAGGTGCAACGATCGGAATGAGCCTCATAAAGACGTGGTGTTTGATATCTGGCTCTCTGACCAGATGTTGCACTTTTCTATTCACTGCATAACATTCACTGGCACTTTGTGCTTTATACACGCCCTGCAGTTTTAGATTAATTAGCCATATCCTACAGAAACACTGCTCCAAAGGTCCCTTTGTATCTCCATAAAAAAAAGGCCAAATAATGTGTAATAATGGTGGCCAGGAGTAATGAGAGACCTGGCACTGTATTACAGGAGTTCCAACAGAAGACCTTAGGAATACATAACAATGACGTTCCATAGGGCTTTATTCAGACAAGCAAAGAACCATGACTCACATTTCACCTATGCCATTTAGAGCTAGTGTCATGATCTGTCCAAACTGCATGTGGAATAGTTAAATAGTGGAAAGCCTCCACACATTATTGATATTGGATATGGGGGTCTTGCAGCCACCATTTCCTGTAACTTTCAGAAACTTACAATATGAAATAGCTTTTCACTTTAAATTTCATTCATCCAACCACCTATTCAATTCAGGTTTGCACCACCATGCTGCCAGGCTGGCTGTTTGGAACGACTATAAACACGTGCCATGTTAATCATGTCAGGTCATGATGATGCTGTAAGCCATATCTGTCAGCATTTAGGTTTCAAATAAGCAACATAATGCCTTTTTTTTTTGAAAGGGCACAGCCTAACCAAAGGCAAACCAGTGACATG
>VUQH01004277.1:0-12110 GCA_015106775.1 Etroplus canarensis | reverse complement strand
TTTGGTTATGCTGCATATTTTATGCATATTATTTGCGTAATGTCTCAATGTTTTCTAGTTGTTTCTAGATGGCCCACGCACAGTCATTTTGGTGCCTCTTTCCAACTGCGGACGAGTAACTTCAGCTAATTGTCCAGATCGGATAATTACAGTGACAAGGGTTGTAACTTGTCTTCAGTTTGAAGAGACACCATTAATGTTTCAGGTTTGTTATTAATTCCATAACTAATATCTTTCCAACTGTACTGAAGTCAAGAACTCCCTGCTGCATGCTGTTATTTAAAGTCTTACTCTTTACTGTGTCTTTGAATTAAAGAGAGCAGAAATGGTCAAACAATTGATGAGACAGTGAACTGAATAATTCAGCATCCATGGTGTTTCTGTGCAAAGATTAGCAGCACACACCCCTTGAACTGGGTTGTATGTTGCCAGGTTGCACAGACAAACGAATTGAAACTGCGTTTAGTGCGTGTATTGCACGTGTAGACTGCATATCACAGACAATCTGGCAACTCGGGTAATCTTATAAGAATGCACAAAACTTAACTGTTGTAAATGTTCCAGTTATGTGATGGTCACACAAATTAGAGCAGTTTTCCAGGAGAAATAGCAAAATGTGAGGCTGCTGGGAGGTGGGTTTAATAATACAGGAGTATTGGGAGGTATCCTGGAAGCCCATGTTTATGGCCTGACAGCACCGGATTTGCGAAAACATATCCTAAGTAACTGGAAAGATGTGCATGGTGTATGTGTGTATTATATGCTTCCATGTTGGCTGCTTGGTTTATGGACAGCCCCTTCCTGATCTCAGCATTATTCCTGCATGTGATCTTATGCAAAAATGCCAGAATTCCTCTTTTCAGTCACACCTGCTGCCTGAGAAGGAAATCTGGGGTTAAGTTGACAGTTTTAAGCGTTGTTTCCTAGGCTGTTTCAGGCTGGCAATGGCTCAGTCCGTCGGAAGACTCATTTGGAAGCCAGAGGGTTGCTGACGGCCTGGACCCGGTGGCCATCCAAGACCTGCCGGTTCAAGACCCCACCCTGGACCCATATTTGGAGATGGACAAGATTCCAGAAAGACGTCACCCCCCTGAGCACGCCGAGGTGCCCCTGAACCAGCCACCGGACCCCCCACATTGCTCCCTGGCACCTGAAATGACAAACTTGCTCGCTGACTTCCCTCACTGCATACTGCACGTAACTGTGTGTGTGTGTGTGTGTGCATTCAACCTATAGGAACGTCGGCAATTCGAATTTCCCCAGCTGGGGATTAATAAAGTGGTTTGTTTGTTTTAATTATTTAATGCTACACATGAAAATATCCTAAATATTTTTTAATCTTGTTCATGCATATTCCTAAACCAGCCACAGGGGCCCACAAGCCAGGGTACTCCTAGTGCCGGTCCCAAGCCCAGGTAAATGGTGAGGGTTGCGTGAGGAAGGGCATCCGGCGTTAAAAACTTTGCCAAATCAAATATGTGGATTCAAAAATGATCCACTGTGGCGACCTCTAATGGGAGCAGCCGAAAGAAGAAGAAGAAGAAGAAGAAGAAGAAGAAGAAGAAGAAGAAGAAGAAGAAGAAGAAGAAGTTCATACACGTTCCTCAACATGAAAGCATTAATTCAGACTCCATGTAAAAAGCAATATGGGTTTGATGCTGATGTTGTGACTTAGGGGCGGCAGTGGTTCAGTCTGATGGTGACTGGTTGGGAACCAGAAGGCTCCTGAGTGGTGCTGGTTCTTCTTCTTTTTCTATAGGAAGGTGACCAGAATACTTATTCTCACACTGAGACTGGCACTGTAAACTGCTGTCAGATAAACAGAAAGGACTCACGGGTGGCTGGCTTGTTGCAGTTGTGTCCATGCCTAAAGTACTGAGGATTCTCCACCACAGGAATACGAGTCATCCCTATGACCACCGCATCAGGGCCCGCATCCAAAGTACAGGGGGTAATGATCCCGTGGTTGACATGATGAAGAGGGCTGGCAGAGTCTTCCTCACCACTGATCACAGCTACTGGTCCTGGAATGAGACAGAAGAACAACAACTTACTTCAAACGGGTCATTGTTACACGAGAACATGAACGACAGGCTGCAAATACAATTTCCTATTTTACAAGAAAAACTGTCCTTTTTCTAGGTGGAAACTGAGTTGGCAGGTTTGCAATATTTTTAGAGATGGTAATGAGGTTGTTGGAAAAACCTACCAGGAGTTATTCATAGCACAATATTCTTCTGTGTCTTAAACATGTAAGTGATCTTTAACTACAGTCACGGTTACGGCGTCAGCGTGATCAAGTGACATATGGGTAACTGTTTTGAAGGTGGGAGGTTTGTTTTCCATCTTGCAGCCACAGGCAAGTGAAGATAAGAGCCAGTTACGATAAATGTGACTTCATTTATTGGAACGTACCCACAATAATGCACATTTAGAACTGAGATATAGATATAAACCAATTAACCATATTTTGGGTTGGATTTAACATTGTTTACTCCTCCTAATTCAAAACAAAATAAAATTAAAAAAGAATGAAAAATGCTATTGATGTCATGTTACAGAGAAATGGTTTACATGCACAGTGGTATTCTATGTTTATCCCCCACTTTGGCTAACACTAGAACAGAAGCGTTTATACAGCTTGAAATTGTAAAAATAGATTATTTTAAAGAAACAGAAGGGAGTTAATAGCTTAAATCCAAAAAAGTATTTACACTTTTGTAATGAGAAAAGGAAACCCAATTTATTCCATTGTAAAAAATCAATTCAACTGTTTAACTGAGATGATAAACCTGTGCAAGGACTCTGTTCCCTAAACTAGAAGTTTTTACTCTTATTTCCTTTTTAAGGCGCATCAAAATCCAATATTGGTTTTGTCAGCGCTACACTACTCCATAGACATAATTTCTTGTATAGTTAGTTCATTATTTACGACAACAGCTAATATCACGTCCAAAGCCCAAACACTTCCTACACATCTCAGCATCTCACAACTCTGCACTGTACTAGAACACTGAGCACATTTATCTCCCAACAAGAAAACTGTCTCACTCAGTAAATTAAAACCACTAACAGCCGGTAACAGGTACATGCTCGTAAAGAAAACCTACAGATATCAGATCTTCGGCATTTGAACCCACACTCCTTCTCTTGCAGTACATTGGGGAAAGAATTTTCCCTGCCTGGTCCAGCTCATCTTATTCAGATGGACTCAGAAAACTTTCCACTTCGTGAGCAAAAAAGTTCCTCTGCAGAGTTGAGAAATGGAAAATTTGCAGGAAATGTGACCCCTGTGTGTGATTATCGTGTGAGTTTAAAGTCATTTTGTGTTATGCATTTGAATGTGAATGTGTTGGTTTTCACAGCAGTACTGTATATAAAGTATATCCAAAATGCAGAATAAATAAAGTCTACAGAGTTTTGTTGGTATCATTTGCTCGCTGGATTATTTTCTTTTTAATGAATGAAGCTCTCAGTGAACTGCACTAAGGTCTGCAGGAGATAGCTGCTCAAACGCAGGCTTACATCTGAGGTTAGGTTGACAACAATGAGTAAAAACGTCCTAAAATCATGATTGACTCCACCAAGGAGGTTATGTTTTTAGTTCAGTTTTGTTTGCTGAATTACAAAAAAAGTTACAGATGGACCAGCAAGAAATTTTACCAGTGGCCCAATCTAAAAGCGAATTACTTTTGGAGTCGGTCTGAATATTGCTGTGATCCCAAGTTTCATTGTCAAAGAATTTAAATGTATCAAACATAAAGATATGAAAATATTTTAACTTCGGAAAACATAGAAATTCGATGATTGTTCAGTCTTGGAATTGGTATGCAGTCTCAGGCTGCTCTTGTAACAACTGTGCTGACATCGCAGTTTCAGATATACTAAACAGTAATGTCAGAATCAAAACAACATAATATTAGCATATTAAACCAGATCTGAGCAGATTTGAGGGTGTCAGGGAAGAAAATCAGTTTCCGGCACAACAGCTGATTGTTTTATCTCATCTGGGATGGCTCATGACGTCCTGAGAGAAAGACGAGTATGAATTTTTTAAGGTCTTCCACAATGGGTCCCTCACTTTGAGGAGGCTAACCAACACAAAATTTGACCAATGAGCATTTCTTTTTCTGCTAAACTTTACAAAACTGTAAAAATGACAAAGGAAGGAAAAGAGGAATGATATTTGCCAGCCTAGCTAAGAGGTGCTGTGAAACACAAGAAAGCCAGAATGATATGCATGGCTTTGGTCACCATTTTCTATGTACAGTCACGTGAAAACAAAATTTTTTACAACTCTCTATGGAGTCATGTGACAAACTAAGCACACTCCATGATTCAACAGCTTAGAACTCCCTTTAGAAGCCAGAAGTCTTATGGCTTGTTCAGAAGCAACTTCACAAAAAATAAGCTATGCTGCCACGTTCTTTTCAGAGAGGCTTCCTACTGACAGCTGTTCCAAACAAACCATGCTTGTTCAATCTTTTACTAACTGTACTGCCATAAACTTTAACATTTAACATGCAAACTAAGGCCCGAAAAGTCTTAGATGGCGCCCTTGGTATTTGGTATCTTGTTGGTATCATGGTATCTGATCTTGGGGTGGATTTTCTGAGGCATCCAGTTCTGTGAAGACTATAGAATTGTGTTAACACACACCTGACTAGCAAACTGCACAAACTGATGATTGGTTAATCATATGTACTTAACTAGCAGCACCTGGCTGCTACGTATGGAGCAGCCAGGTGGTATACGAGAAAGGTGTGGTCATAATATTTTGGTTCATCAGAGTAATCGGCATTTTGATTAACAAACATACTGGGTCCAAAATCACTGTGGTCTGTTTCTATATTGAAGGAGAGCATAATTTCTCTCACTAACCTTAACAACTTGCTATGAGTGCCAAAGCAAAATGATAAAGAGACTGAATAACATGCTCGGCACTACAAGGGGATATTGTACTGCATCGTTTGATTAACTGGAAAATAAAAAGATTGGTTGTAATATATGCAACTTTTCAAATCTGTCAGTTACAAATATTTCCCTGTGGATGCAGTCAAAGTTTCTTTAAAATGTGATTACTACTGCAGTTCAGTTGCATGGAAAAGACATTTCTAGGAATGTCAAAGCAATGAAAAGTGATGTACATTGACTTCTGTCAAGCTGTGTGAAGAGTTTTGAAAAATGGCTTCGGAAAATGCGCTTGAATAAAAAAAAGAAAAGCGATTATCAGCATAGGTAGTGCTGGAGTAGCAAGGCTGTCTGAATTCTGAATTTATGTTGTCATACAACACACTCCTGTCAATACTGAGCATAATTTCCTTTCTTTAATCAAAATTCATAGAAAGACTCTGACATGATTTACTGTTAGCCAATGTGATGCAGTTTGCTGTTCTATCGCTGATGTGCCCAAAGCAACGCAGAGCTCTGACAACTGCAATCTTCAGAGGGGAATGAGGAAAGGAGGAGGGAGGGAATGAAGGGAGAGAAGGAGACGGCGCGTGGAAATAAAGTCAACAGCAGCTGATTCGGTGGAGCAGTGACAGTGAATCTGTTTACCCTCCATGTTGAGTCTTTTGCTCACCTTGACAACGCTGTAAATAGTAATCAAGACCCAGGCATATCAAATTACAGACCCTGAGTGGAAGGGAGATGGGGTTGAGGTGGCATGTGATGAAGTGACACATGTGAGCAACAATTTATTCACAACATTTATTTTCATTGCAGGGATTTCATACCTGAGCGCCTGCTTTATTAGAGAGATGTGCACCGCGGAGCACAGGTCTTCACCAGCAGCTACCCACCCAACCACTGGGAACAGGTGGCCCACTAAATCTCTGCTGATGCCTCTGACCCTCTGTTACACAGCACAGGCACAACGATATATGTGCAATATACAGCTTTAAAAATCACTGCACTTGAAATAAAATCATTACCTAGAAAATCTTTATGATTCATGTTTAAGTCTTTAAAAATGAAAGAAGGTACCTCAAAAGGATTCCTGGATTATGTTCTGCTTTTTAATACAATATGAAATGGAATGAAAACCCATCTGATCAGACTCTGGTGCCAGATCGATGAGGCCTCAGGGAAAGCCTGGCCTCAATCCAAACCACAGTGCTCCAAACTACACAGAAACCTCCCACTTGATTTCTTGGTAGATGAAGGCTTTCTGAGGAGTGAGGGGGAAATTGGACTTCTTGACTTGAGAACACCCTAAAAATTGCATTTATGTTACCTGAGTGATGAAAAGGCCCAACGGCATCCGAGAGGGGTTTTATCATCTGAGACGTTGCCTGTGCACAGAATGGAATTCAGCACTGGACACTTTCCCCTGAAACGTCTATCTGAGAGCAAGGTTCCTCTCTATTAAACCAACTTTGATTTATTCAGGAGAACTGGAAAATGAAATGAGCCAACTTTCAACTATTTTTCCATTCTTTTTCATGTCTCATCGTCTCTGCAGCATCATGCAGCAGGCAGATTCAGCCAAGCGCTATGACTGGCTCTGAAGGTCAGGTTTTCAGCCCCTATTCCTCATGTTAATATGGTCATTTGTCTATATGCATCTCAACCATGAAATTAGTCAGACACCTGTATCAGTTTAAAGATGTAAAATAAAGGCACATGAGAAAATAAATTACTACTTTGTTACAGTTAGTGTGATAATTATGATGCTGCAGTATCAGCTTTCTCTCTTTCTCCAAACGAGTGTTACAACTCTATAAACTACCTGCACATAAGCAAGGTGATGAGTTAATGTGACTGGAGTAAGTCATCATTAGACCAGCTAGAACTTGAAAGATGAGGACTTTGTGTCTCCGGTCCTATTATCTTCTGGACTGATTAAAAGAGGCTCACCCTGGTGGCTAATCATAATAAAACTGCTAATAAAGACAGATTAGTGGTAGTGTTAGCAGATTTGTATAATGGTCACTTTGCCCTCCAATAGCTATGTCTTAATTTAGACACTTCTGTTAGCATGCCACTTATACTGCATACTATGTATTCAGGAAATTTGGCACTTGACAGAAATAATGATTGCAGCAACTGGCAATGACTGAAACGCTGGTTAAAGAATGCTGAAAGCTTACATGTTGTTAAGCATCTGAATGCACAGAATACTAAATTCTTTCACAGATACTTAATCCATATGTTATAGTTAAACAATGCCACAATGTGCATTCATGGGGCACTTCATTAGGTACACCTTGCTAGTACTAGGTTGGACCTCCTTTTGCCTTTAGAACTGTCCTGATTCGTCATGACAATAGCTTCAACAAGGTGCTTGAAACATTCCTCAAATATTTTGGTCGATATTGACATGGCAGCATCACACACTTACTGGGGATTTGTTAGGCGCAAATCCATGATGTCAATCTCCTGTTCCCCCACATCCTAAAGGTGCTCTTCTGGATTGAGATAAAGTGGCTGTGTAGGTCATTTGAGTACAGTAAACTCACTGCCGTGTTCAAGAAAAAAGTTTGAGGTGATTTAAGCTTTGTGACATGGTGCATTAGTCTGCTGGAAGCAGCCATCAGAAGATGGGTACACTGTGGATATAAAGGGATGGACGAGGTCACTCTGATAGGCTGTGGTGTTTGAACGATGCACAGGTGGTACTAAGGAGCCCAAAGTGTGCCCAGAAGCCATTGCATCACCAGCAGCAGCAGCCTGAATTGTTGATACAAGGCAGGATGGATCATCAAACCAGACAGTATTTCTCCAAACTTCTATTTTCCAATTTTGTTGAGCCTGTGTGAACTTGCTTGATAAAACATCATTAGGGTTGATCCGGTGACCCTGAACCATCGTTTAGTTATGCTGTAATAGGCTCAGTCTACTGGGAGCTTTCCCATGATGCACTTCTCCACCCATCTTTTTTTTCACTCCCCATGCATTTACTGTATATGCCACTATTACATGTCAGGTCTTCTTTCTTTTCATTTTGTCCTTGTCTCTCCAGTCTTTCTTTCCTTTGTCTCTTCTCTTCCCCCTCACCACCAACCACTCCAGGCAGATGGCTGCCCCTCCCTGAGCTTGGCACTACTGGAGGTCTCTTCCTGTTCTTCCTTTCCACTGTCACCAAGTGCTTGCTCATAGGGGACAGCCTGATTATTGGGGTTTTCTCTCAAATATTTTAGTGTCATTACCTTACAGTATAAAGCCCCTTGAGAAGACTTTTGTTGTGAGTTGATGCTGTATGAATAATATTGATCATGTTCTTAGGCAACTGGAGTAGTACCCAGTGCAGTCTTCTGCTGTTGTAGCTCGTCTGCTTTAAGGCTCCCTATGCCGTGCTTTCAGAGAGCTCTTCTGCATACCTTGGTTGTAAAAAGTGGTTACTTTGTCTTCCTATCATGTAATTATGTAAGTACGAGATTTTAGACACAGGATTAGATGATCAAAGTAATGATAGCAAGTTTAATCGTGATGGATAATAAATGTTTGCTCTCCACATCATTATTCTTATGATCAGGAACAAGAGTGGAAGTAAGGGGAAATAGCTACTCAAGGTTTATGAAACATCAAAATCTGTAGACCAGCGCCTTGAAAAATAATTACTGTAATATATTTTGTATGTGTAATACTTCCAAAAACCAAAGAATAATGAACCTTTGCTTTAACTGTACCAATATGAGAGCCTGTGTTTATCCACCTCTCAGCAAAGAAAGCAAGTAAACGAATTAAGCTAAATGTGAAACCATTAAGAGTTTATAAACACAATTAATTCAAAAAATCCAAATACATTCAGTATTCATCAATATATGTTTATACACAGTCTAGTTTACCTCTCATATTACTGACAGTACAATGCATACATTTTATTTAGTAATGATACTTTCCAAAATCATGCAGCTGTTTTCTTTGGTGTATTTGCACACAGTTTTTCGAGGTTTTTCCAATCAGCTTGGAAAACTCAGTATCTTCTGTCTCCTCATGCATTCTCAGATTGACTGTAATGATGAGATCGGGGCTCTGCAGGGAGCTCACCATCTGTTGCAGGACTTTTTGCTCTTCTTGCCTCTGAAGACAGTTCTTTATGACCGATGAGGCGCCCTCCTAAAAGCCTCATGCTAAAAACTTTTTATGATGGAGAAGAATCTAAGACTTGCAAATCACTCTATAGCTATGGTGCCTCTTACACAGCTGCCTTTGACACACAAGTCGGCAAGAATGTAACTGATCATCAAAGGACATGGCACTGGGGAAAAAAAAATCATTCATTTAACATGTTCAGAGTAATGCAGACACCAGTTTGTCATGGGACTCCTTTTGGAAAAGTCTTAGATCACTGTGGCATGAAGTGGTTTGAAGATTAGTTAAATCTCATTGCTCACATCCTTCTAGCTTTTGCCAGCCGATATGTTTCTCCAGCCAACATCCTTCTCTCTTTCTGAAATGTGTCCCTCCAGAAGACATGTCACTTGGGTCTACATTACTCAATTTTCCTTCACTGCAACATCCCACAGTCCCAGCTAGTGGTGGGGCAGCTGATGTTTTACGTTCATGTATGGTGTGCAGGTACATTAGCTAATTCAGCCAAACCCAATTGATCAAGTGTGACATTTGCATCATCTGTTTCTCAGAGTTTAGAAGTCAGTCTAATTTACTCTAAAGTAGCAGAGACAGCACAGCCTTCCTGCCCCGGGTTTGAAAATAGACTCATAAATTAAGGTATTGTCCAAGTGCTGGGCATCAGTGGTGAGTTGAAAGCACACTGCACCTTTGAACTCACCACTGTTCAGACATAAGCCGGCTTTCATCTTCAGGCTTTGTCGTCTTGTAAGCATAATCACACCGAATCCAAACCTTTTTAACACAGCTTTAAAAAAAGATCCCTGATAGTGTAAAAAACCTTTTCATTTCACTTCATAGCCTTATGTAGCCTCATAAACTCACATTTAGCAGGCTACAGATCGACCACAAGCAGAAGCTGTTAGGCCATTGCACATTTGCTAACTAGCACCACCTACAGGAAAAGAAAGATATAAAAGTTTTGAGAGTGAAAGGGAAGTTTTTCAAGATGGTAGTGAGACCTACTCTATGGTTTGGAGGCAATGGCACTGACAAAAAGACAGGAGGCAAAGCTGGAGGTGGCAGAGTTGAGGATGCGGAGATTTATGTTGGGAGTGACCAGGATGGACAGGATTATGAAATGAATGCATCAGAGGGACAACTCAGGTTGAGCAGTTTGGAGACAAAGTAAGAGCAATAAGATCGAGATGGTTTGGGCATGTGAAGAGGAGGGATAGTGGATATATTGAACAAAGGACAAAGACTCTACAGAAGGTTCATGGATGTAGTGAAGTAGAACCTGCAGAGGATGGGTGTGACAGAAGATGATGACCTCTAATGGGAACAGTCAAAAGAAGGAAAGAGTCAACTATTGTCTAAGAAAATTATAACTCTTGCAGTTTAAACACCCTTGCATTGCTACAGTTTTGATCTTTTCATTAGGGCATGCGTGTGTGGTTTGTCACATAAATAAATAAAGATTATAATATTACAGCAGAAAGTTGCCTAGAAGGCCACTCAGAGACTGCATCCTCTGCCAACACCAACACTAGCACCATAATTTACAGATATAAAGAATGCGATCAAGGTCTGCTGTCTGCAACTATCACATAAAAGATATCAATGAATGAAAAATACACTTCAAAACATCCTTGATGGTGGTCACATTTCTGCGCCTTTTTTTCTTATTAAAATAAGATATTACATAGATACCTTTTATGGCGATCTTCACACAGCAGACGTGAGTCATAATAGTTTCACATACAACAGAACACCAGTGACGTAGTGGCTCATCCGGCTCATGATCCATCAACATTCACAGGTTATTGCAATGTGTGAAGCACAGAAAGAAAGTGATGAGTTTTCTTGTCATTGGTTGTCTGTGTTGCACAAACTAATGAGAATTAAAATCCACTGGGAAGTCAAGGAGTCATATCCAAGACAGCATTAATAGGCTATGAATAAACCTAAAGACTCATTTATGTACAGATGGCACAGGGGCACAGGCAAACATTTATTTTTTGAACATTTCAATCCAGTCCCATACTCTTACAGGAGCGGCAATTTTTGTGAAAATGAAAAAGTGTCCATAAAACAACATATATGACACTGATCTTTGGTTAAATTCTGACCAATACTGTAGGAGAAGTAATGATTCTTATGAACTGTGGATGGACAGATGCCTCATCATGGCATGAGCGCAACTGGAAAAGCTAATAATATGTATATGTATCAGTCTGGGAAATCTTTTAGTATTTACTGCTACAGTTAGTACATTTTATTACTACAATGCGTGGAATGTTGCTAATACAGATCATCACTTTTGGCTCTGTTGGAACAATGTGCAATTAAAACCCTGCTGTCAAATCATTAAGCGCAATGAATCAGTTAACAATTATTCTTTAACATTCCTTGAAAATTAAAAAAATGAACTGCTAAAAGCTTTTTTGGCATCCTAATCATTAATTTGAAATCACACACTTGGCTTAGTCACTGCTAGAGAATGGCACTAACTATCTGTAGCTGAAATTACAAAAACACAATGAGCTCAGAAGTGTGCATTTAGTTTCTTTCCATTATCATATTAACAAATACTGTTTATCTAGATTTTGGTGTTATAATGTTTCCATCAGATTGGCAAAAACAGCAATGTTTTTGTCCATTTTCTCACAAAGCTAAATTCACTCCAAGTTGAAATGTATGAAAAAAAAAATCAGTTCTTCCCACTAAAAAAACCTTGCCCTTACCTACAACAGTGTGAACGCTGCTCAGAGCATTGAGTGTAAAAATATGTGTGACATTTTGCTGGATTCAAAGGAGAATATGAAGCCCTAAACACACAATACACAAACAGCAGTTGGATACAAGAAAAACACTCATGGCAAAAGTATTTCTTTCCTTTCCTGTAACTCGTTAAAATGTGATAGTTTTATCTATAGTTTTATTTATATAGTTTTTTCTTTTATGACACAAACCCCTCGAAAAAGGCAACATGGTTTTTCTAAGTAGCAATCACCTAATATAGCTTCTTTCTCCTTCACTGTCCAAAATCTAAAAAAAAAAAAAAAAAAAAAAAAACAAACAATTATTAA
>VUQH01004276.1:0-10081 GCA_015106775.1 Etroplus canarensis | reverse complement strand
CCTTAATTTCTTTTTTTTTTTTTTTTTTTTTTTTTTTACTGATTTCAGCCATGGCAACAGCAGATGCCATTGGTTGCAAATCAAGACATGATGTCACCATGAACCAATATGATCCATTGATCAGTTTGATTTTTGTTTCATGCATATTGAACAAATTATTACATAGCTATAGCTAAAAATGTTAAAAAAAAATACAGGTAGCGCCGCCTGGTGGCAAATCAATATTTTCAAAATGGCTGAAAATCTAATAATTTCCACAGTTTATGGAGGTCTATAACTGTACCAAAATTTTAAATGCTGCACCAAATAGTTTTTGCATTACTGCGCCCACACGAAGGAATTGCGGTGGCAGCCATGGGGGTGACATGGTGTCACTGTGAAAGTACATGATCTCACGATCAATTTGGTTTTTGTTTTGTGCAGATCGAATTCATAGTATTTGCCATATGGCTAAAATATGGCAGAGGCAGCACCAGCAGACGACAGTGGTGACAGGCACGACATAAATGTATATGATACTACAATCAGTTTGGTTTGTTTCATGCAGACTGGACGTGTCATGGTCCCCTGTCCTCCTGGTGCGGACCCATCCCTTCTCTCTGTCTCTCTCCCTCATCACCTCTCTCTGTCTCTCCTCTGTCGGGCTGGGCTGGGCTCCATTAACCTTTCACCTCCACAGCTGTGCAGACTAGCCACGCCTCCCGACACACCAGCTTTCCATCAGCTGGAGCTCAGCTGTGGGCTTTTTATTCTGCTGTGGAGCGCCTAGTCTTCGCTGGATCGTTGCTTATGCTCGCGTAAGCCGTTCGCAGCTCTCTATCTAACCTTGTGTGATCCTTGTGTCTTGCTTGATGCTAAGAACTCTGACCTTGTTGCCTAGACTGACCACTGCTCCCTTCTACTCCCAACTCGGACCCCCGCCACTCTTGGATCCCGGACCCGCTTTTCGATTAACCTATTCACGGAAAAGGAAAACGGAAGGATTCGCTCACCCAGCCTGGCCCGCTCACATCTGGAAACCCATCCCTGCTCGCTTGCAAAATCACTCCACTCTGTGTTCAATAAAACTTGTTAAACGTGCTTCTGTATTGGATCCTCGTTCTTCCACCATGACAGGACGACTGCATGTAAATTTTTTTTTTTTTTTTTTTTTTTTACAGATAATGCATCTGTAGTAAATCTGTATTTTTAAAATGGCTGAAAATCTAATCGAGGAGGCCTATCACTGTTCCAAAATTTAAAATCCTGCATCAAGTAGTTGTTGAGGTATTGCGATGGCATAACAGATTTGGCACGGGGACTGCTGATTCCATCATTCCCTGCTTTTCGGGATATAACTAGATCTATTTGCCATTGCCTACATTGTAAATGGATGCCTTTGCCTCTACAGTTAAACAGAAAAATTTGTGTAGTTCCTAAATTACAGGGTTTTTGCCTGCCTTATCTTTATGTCTTTTAAATCAGTTGTGCATGATAAGCACTGATGATAGATATACCAATAGGATTGTCTTTTATGTATTATTCTTCTCTACATTTAGGTTCATATTAGTTTGATGTCAGGAGAATGTACAGTGGCACAAAATATTTACTCTCCTCAAATGCAGTTAAAACTAAAGTAGTAGACACATTTGTGTTAAAATGTAGGTTATTAAAGTTTAAAAGTTGTTGGAAAAATAAATACTCAAAGTAAAGACACCTGAAAAACTTTACTTAAGTATAGTGATAAAGTTTTTGTATTTTATTACTTCCCACTTCAGATGAGCATTAAAGCTCAAGTTTTGCTGTAGACACCGTCTTTTACAGCAAGCTGTACATCTCTGTATATACAAGCATGTGCAGTAATGCAGGGGTGGCCCTCAATCCAGCTACCCACTAAACTCATGGGATCAAAGTTTTATTATTCTACCACAACAGTAAATAAAACACAATAGTAGCTGACAAACTATAAATATCATGGAATATTTTAATTAATCTCATTTTAGCTTTGCTATTACAAACTGGAACTTTCACACATGTATAACCAGTATATTCAACTCCTTAAATTTAAGGGCGGGAGAGATCAGAAACCTTAAAAAAAAAAAACCCTTCTTAAAAGGGGTTTTGTGAAACTGTGAAACTGTGAAACACTGACAGTTATGTCATTTGCAGCATCAGCCATAGAGTTTTTAATTTTTCTCCCAGCCTGTGTTCGAAGGCTTCATTTTTCTCATGTTGACCATATCCATAGCCATTAACAGAGACCCGACTTTTAACCGACTGCCACTTTTTATTTCAGGTAATGGATATCTCATTATCTCATTGTCAACTCACCCAGTACAATAAGTTTGGATACTGCCTCTGTTGTACCAAATTCATTTTTTATTTTGATTTTAACCTCTCCGCTGTCTTTCCTTTGACACTTTGTAAGGCGTAGCTGACTCTCAGTATCTGATGTTTCAATCTTCACACTGAGGGCTGGCAACAGCTCGTTGTCATCCTTGTACCACTGTATGTTCATTGGTGCCCCACCTGAGAATGGCAGCTTCCATTCAGCATTGTCACCTGCCTTTATAATGACTGGCTTTGTGAATTTTCCTAGAGCATCAGGGTCCATTTTTGGTGGGTCTGTAATGTAAGAGAGAAAAAAATGTTTTGTTCAAACACCTAAACCCTTTCTAAATTGGTATCATATTATTTGCCAGGTTACTTTTTATTCTGACCTTGAATATTAAGCATAGCTTCTGATTTGCGTCCTTCAGCTTCAAAGCGGTACACAGCTGCGTCATCTTTTTTGCAGCAATCTATTAATAATCTGTGACATGCTCCATCTTTGATCATTTTTACCCCATCCTCATTTGTTAGCTTGACAAATTAATACGTTTAAAAGATTAAATGAAACATAAGAGCAAAATCTGTACATTGTGCTTATAAATTAGTACTGTAATATAGACTGATTAGTGTCGGTAATTCTGTACACTACTGTTCATGTGGAATACTTGACTTACCAGCTTCCCATTTTTATACCAGTGCCCCTCTGATGTCTCACTGTTCAGCTTGCAAGACAGCTCCACCCCTTCTCCAATATTAGCATTTGTATCTGACAGCCCGTTGACAAATTGAACACCTCGGTCTACATGTGAAAAATGTAAGAATGATCACATTATTAGCTATATCACAAATGATGTTTTATTGAGTTTAAAAGCTATAAATTTCACCTTTAATCCATCAACAGCAAATCAAATTGAAGAAAAAATGAAAAGCACTAAAGTGCACACTTTTCTTGAGAAAATCCTCTCGAGAGGACACACTTGAGGTCAGCTGGACTTAAGGTATGACATTTTAATAATCTGTAATCAGAACATGCATCATTCAGTCTTTGCACCATGCTGTAAGAAGTTTTACCTATGACAGTGTCAGGAACCAAAGGGCCAGTTCGTGATCGCTTCTTTTTATCCCCCACATCATCCTCTTTACCTTTATCATCTTCACCCCTAAGATGGCTCTTTTTCTTGTCATCTCCATCAGTCCCTTCACCAGAATCATTACCAGTCCTGCCACCAGAACCATTGCCAGTCCCATCACCATAACCAAAACCAGTCTCGTCACCAGAACCATTACCAGTCCCATCCCCAGAACCATCACCAATTCCATGTCTTCCATCTCCCAGTGCAGCTTTAGCTGACACATCTGCACCATCCTTTTCAGCATGTGCATGATTGGCTGCCTCCAAGTCATCTTTCTCTTTTGGAAGCTTTGCCTTTTCCAACCCTTGTTTAGACAGATTATCAGTGGTTTTGGTACCCTTCCGACCTTTCCGACCATGTGGATCAGCTAAATTACAGTGAACACACATACATAGAAAAAATAAATCAGTTACTTCAGTCAAAATATTTTTGACAAAAAGTAAATTATAAGCAAATGAGGTGTTGCATTCAAGGTGTGGATTGTTTCGCATCACACCATCAAAATTAACATTTTATATGTGAATTTATGTGAATAGAAAAAAGAAAACTGTCCCACCTTCCACCATGAGAGAGGCACTACTGGAAGTAATGCCAGCAATGGCATAGTACTCTCCCTTATCTGTGATTTCACAATCTTTCACTCTTAATGTGTGAGTTAGTTTATCCTCTGAAACAGTGATCTCATATTTATCCTCATGTTCAAGTGATGAGTCCTCTCTTGACCAAGTAATTCTGTTGAGGGGTGAGGACAAAACACACTGAAAGACAGCGTCCTCACTTTCAACAGCCTTAACATCCTTGATCTTGGCAACAAATTCCACTGCGGGCACTAAGAGAGGAGGAAAGTAAATTAACTGACTGACTTTTAAAATGTAAATGTGCTTGGATTTCTCTTATAAACTTATAATATTCTGTCCATTCTATTTTATTACAAGTGCAATAGATTTGCTTACCTTGAAAGTCCGTTGTAAGGACATTTGCCTCTTCAACATCAACCTGGTAAAATCCAGCATCTTCTGGATTAGGGTCTCTGATGCTGAACATGTAATTTGTCCCTGTTTTCTTCAGGGTGACCTTTGAATTTCCATCATCATCATAAGGAACCATCAATCCATCCTTTTTAGACAGAAGTAGTCACATTAGTTTTTGTTAAATTATTTTTAGTAGGTATTGTTTTTGATTATTTTGGAATACTTTTAAATTCACCTTGTACAGGTGAATTGCACTTTTGGGATCCCATAGTTTCATGTCAAAGCCAAATTCAGCTCTCCCATTTGGTTTCACTTCAATTTGTTTCACATTCTCCAGATTCTCTACAACCTACAAAGGAAAGATAACAAGGTATATTTGCAGATTTTGCTCTGAACTTAATTTTTGATGACCTAGCTTTTTTAAAGTGGCCTTGAGCAGAGGCGTCGATGTCTAAATGTTGAGATGCACCAGGCCTATATAGCCTCAGGCAACGCTCTTAATGCAAAGGAAGCAATAAATCATAACCCTAAAAAATAAAAACAAACAAACAAGCAGACTTTATCTAAAACCACCAGGCTTTCTATCTAAGCTGTAAAACACAACTTAAAATGCAAGTCAGCTTCCTCGCTGGTTTAAAACCTCAGTGGCATTTTGCAGGTTGAGAATACAAAATCCAGAATTCATATACAATTTTTACAAGCTTCAGACAGTACCTTTGCCTGCTCATCTTCCCTTTCCTTCTTCATCTGGTTCAGTCTCTTCAACATCCAGCGAAAATCAGTAACACCAAACTCTAAACAGATTTTTTCATAATCTTTCCTTGGTGCACATATAAGCAGTTCCCAGAGTTTAGGATCAATTTCTCCCTCTTTCTTTGGTGGGAGTTGCTTTTTTCTGGTGACAATAACACTGAAATGGGACAGAGTAAAAGCTTTATGGAGTCATTACAGCACATAGTAAAAATATGTACCTTTGGCTGCTCCCTTGTATTTTCCCCAAGGGGTCACCACAGCATTGACGATCTGCATTGGTACAGTAATTTGGTAGAGGTTTTACACCGGATGCCCATCCTGATCCAGCCCTCCATAGTGAGAGGGAATTGTGTTCCAGGGACCTTTCGCTTGTAAGGTGACTGTCTAAACCACTACGCTATGGGGACACTCATTACAGTACTCTGTACACATTTTAAATAAACATTGACTTGAACTTACGTTTTCTTAAGCATTGATCTGAAATCCTGTGGCGCCTGCTCACTTCCTGAAAGAAAATTTGATTAAAAGTTCAAATAAAATTCTGCCATCCTCATGTTGTAAAAAAATTTTTTCTCCCTAAATCTTAGTATGTGGAATTGTCTTTAAAATGTTTTCTTACATTTATGTCTACATTTTTAATCATTATTTAAAACTTTGTAAAAAGAAATCATATAGCTGATTCAGAAATAAAAAAGAAACAAATGTGCTGCTGAAACAAGAAGTAAAACTAAGCTAAAAGTCTGTAATCCTGAAAAAACCCCTAGAATTAGATAATATGAGAAAGAGCAAATCAGCTGCTTTGAAATTATGTTATAATTTTTTTTTTTTACCTGTCTGGCCTTTCTTCTTAAAGCCAGCTGGAAGAATACATGAAAACAATAACAACATGATTAAGGAACAGACATGTGGTAAATCATAAAATATTATTATTATTAACGTTATTGTTGTTTAATTATAAACCTCACCTGCAATAACATTGAGAGTGGTAGTGCAGATGGCTTTTCCATACTCATTGGTGGCAAAACACTTGTAGGTGTCAGCTTCATCTGGTTTTACATTGATTATCTGGCAAAGATGTGAAATTTCATCTGGGGCTGAATATTAGAATCTGTCTCCCAGAAGAATAAGCTTGTTAACTAAAAGTTTACTTCATCATCTTTTAACATAAATATATACAATTTGACCTGTAGCTGTACATATTTATATTAAAAAATAAAGTGCTGATGGAGAAGTATAGAGAAGGTCAGAAGTAGTTGCACTGTGTCTTTGTGGAACTGTGGTATTGTAGAAATTAGGAGTGGGAGGGAAGTATGAGGACAGTGACACAGTGGTGAGGTGTGTGGTAGAAGTGACAGATGGGTTCAAGTTGGGGGTGGGATTACATTAGGGATCAGCTCTGAGACCCTTCTGGTTTGCAGGTATGCACTGGAGAGAAGAGGAACGAAAGTCAGTAGAAGCAAGACAGAATACATGTGTGTGAATGAGAGGAAGGCAGGTGGAATGGTGAAGATGAAAGGAGTAGAGGTGAAGGTGGATGAGTTTAAATACTTGGGGTCAACCATCCAAAGCAATAGAGAGTGCACAAGAGAGGTAAAGAAGAGAGAGCAGGCAATGTGCAGTTGGTGGAGATGAGTGTCAGGGGTGCTTTGTGACTGAAGGATAGCAGCAGAAGCCAAAGGAAAAGTTTACAAGATGGTAGAGAGAGCTGGTATGGTTTATAGATGATGGCACTGACAAAAAGACAGGAGGTGGAGCTGAAGGTGGCAGTATTGAAGATGCTGGGAGTTTTGCTGGGAGTGACCAGGATGGACAGGATTAGAAAGAGTATATCAGAGGGACAGCTCAGGAAAGGAGGGGTAGTGGATATACTGGTCAAAGGATGATGAAGATGGCGCTACTAGGCAGGAGGAAACGAGGAAGGCCACAGTGAAGGTTTATAGATGTAGTGAAGGAGGACATAAAGAGAGGACAGAAGAGGATGCAAGAGATAGGATAAGATGGAGGCAGATGATCCACTAACAGGAGCAGCCAAAGGAAGAAGAAGAACACAGTTAGACCTGTAACTAATGCTATTTTTTTACTTAGGTGAATAATGCATGTGTTTAAGCACTTTCTTGAAAAGTGACTAATGGTAATTTGATTATCAACTCAATCCTTTTAACTTAATATCAAATACAGAATAGAAGTTGTGGGATTATAAGAGAATCAATTGTTTAGATTAGTCTGATATACACTCACTGGACACTTTTTTAGGTACACCTTGCTACGAACTGGACCCCCTTTTGGTGTTTCCTGTAGATTTTGATTCATACTGACATGATGGCATCATATAGTTGCTGCAGATTTGTTAGCTGCACATACATGATGTGAATCTTGTGTTCCACCACATCCCAAAGGTGCTCTATTAAACTGAGATCTGGTGATGTGGAGGCCGTTTGAGTACAGTGAAATCATTGCTATGCTTCAGAAACCAGTTTGAGATGATTTGAGGTTATGACACAGTGCATTTTCCTGCTGGAAGCAGCCATCAGAAGATGGGTACATTGTGCTTAAAAAAGGATAGACATGGTTAACAACAATACTCAGGTAAGCCGTGCCATTTAAAAGATGCTGAAAATGTGTCAA
This sequence comes from Etroplus canarensis, assembly GCA_015106775.1. Taxonomy (NCBI): domain Eukaryota; kingdom Metazoa; phylum Chordata; class Actinopteri; order Cichliformes; family Cichlidae; genus Etroplus; species Etroplus canarensis. Next base: position 2,289 of record VUQH01004276.1, on the reverse strand, counting down.
GACAACATCTCTTACACAATAACACCAGCAGCAACAGCTGCTGGTGTTATTCCAGTCTTCTGTTCTCTGATTTTAGCGTGTCTATGCAAATTTTAGCTTTAGTTTTTTGATCCTTGCTCACAGGGGAGACCAGGTGTGCTTTTCTACTGCTGTAGCCTATCTGGTTCAAGGATGTATTGTGTGCTCAGAGATGCTCTTCTGCATAGCTTGGTTGCACTATATTGTATTTGAGTTACTGTTGCTTTCCTATCAGTTCAAAGCAGTCTGTCCATTCTACTCTGAACTCTGGCATCAACTAAGCATTTTCACCCAGAGAACTGTCGCTCACATGACATTTTCTCTTTTTCAGACAGTTCTCTGTAAACCCTAGAGATGGAGTGTGTAGGAAAATTCCAGTATGTCAGCATTTTCTGATAAACCCAGACCAGCCCATCTGGTACCATCAAACATGCCGCATTCAAAGTCACTTTCAGTCACCTTTCTTTTCCATTCTGATGCTCAGTTTGAACCTCAGCAGGTGGCCTTGACCATGTCTACATGCCTAAATACATTGAGTTGCTGTCATGTGATTGGCTGATTAGCTATTTGTGTTGACAAGCAGTTGATTAGGCAGACCTGATAAACTGAACGTTGAGCGTATAAATATGTATATAAAAAAATAAACATGAAACATTTTATTTGTCTGCTTTTTTTTTTCTTACCTCAAGAATGTGTTCTCGAGCTCTTTCATCATATCTGGTTTTGTACTTTTCTGGGTCATCTACTTCACCTTTATTGCGCCCCCATGTCACAGTTGGTGCAGGCTCTCCACTAACCATAGCTTTGAAAAATGCTTTTTTACCTGAAATAATCACATCAAATGACAGTGACGCAGGGCTTCATAATGTTGCTGCAGTTAATGGTGTCAATTTTACTAGTTGTGCTTTTTATTCTACCTTCTTGAACAGTCACAGCCATTGGTTTTCGGGTAAAGTCAGGTGTTGACTTTCCTGGAGGCAGTTGCTCCACAGTCTGAGTGATCATAACCCCGGGAACTCTGGATCTTTTCTTGATAGCCACTGTCAAGGAAAAGAATTCAACTATGTAGGGTTATGATTGTAAACATGAAGCTTATCAGAAAAAGAAAACACAAATGGTATAAATGCGTGTCAGCAGAGTATATATTATTTAAAACATCAAAACATTTCTGGCTCAAATCGTAGGACTGCATCAAGGTAAAGTATTTGAACATGATGAGCTGTAGTCAAGATGCAAAAATCTGTATCCTCAATTCAAAGGATTCTACATTACTTGCAAAGTTAAAACATCTTGGGGGAAAAAGCATTTGCTTGGATGTGGCTGAAGTATTTAAGTTTGAGCTGCCTTATCAAACTCACCACATGGCATACATAAATATACACTAACACTGGTATTTTCCCCTTCTTTCTTTCAGAACAGCAATAGAGGCATCTTCATCACTGCCTTTCTTTTTGTTTGCAGTTTCACACCAGAGTTTCACAAGAGGTCACTATTTCCTTTCTTTTGTCGGCATTAAAGCTGCCTCATCAGAGGATCTTCAATTTCTTAAACTGCATTGACTAAGCTGGATTTTTGGGTTAAATGTACTTAATCCAACCTGTTGTGAAGTTTGGTAAAAGCCTGAATATGAATGTACAAATTTATACAATATTTTTATTTTTAAGTCATCATTTTACCCTTTCCATGCAATAGTTACAAAGTTTTTACTAAACACCTCAAAAGTTGATTCTGTTCATCTGGACATAAGGTTTTCCGTGGGAGAAACATTTCATCACTCATCCAAGTGACTTCTTCAGTCTCAACTGACTGCAGGTTTCCCCAACCTTATAAACAGTACAGATGAACAGAATCAACTGAAACTATCACCACTGAGCTCTTCAGTTAAAGGCTTCCGGGCAACAAAAATCCTCCAAAAGGCACAGCACCAGCTGCTTAATGAACGGGTGAGGCAAACAAATTTTACCATTGATGTACTAAAATCCGAAGAAGAGCGGACCCGACAGAGACTTACAATGCTCCTAGATGAGGACACTCTTAAAAAGGTGTTTGAATTCACCGAGAAGGCTCGTCTAGCACAGCATGAGAAGTCTAAGACCAGGCAACAAAGGAAGTTTGACTTACTTGTTGTGCGTCAGAAACCACAGGAAAATACAAAGAGTGTCCTCAGTAGCCAGAAGAGAGAAGGATGCCACACCAAGGATGTCGACAAGTGGGTGGAGAATTTGTCTGACAGACAGCTTACCCCAACAGAGGAAAACATCCTTGCTAAAG
>VUQH01004275.1:10171-39140 GCA_015106775.1 Etroplus canarensis | reverse complement strand
TGCCAAGACTTGGGAGAACAACTTAATGACAAAACTTGTATATTCTGATTCTAGTGTCCCCCGTAGTGTAGTGGTTTACACATTCACCTTACAAGCAAAAGGTCCCTGGTTTGAGGGCATCCTGCATAAAACCTCTGCCAAATCACCAATGCAGATTAATCCACTGTGGTGACCGCTTGGGGGGAATATAAGGGAGCAGCCGGAGGTACATTTGTACATTCTGGTTCTGCCTTTGGTTAGGGTTATGGTCATCAGTGATGATGGGTTAGACTTCAAATGGACGTTAGCCAAGATTATTTAATGCTGTAATGACATACGTTAGGCCGGTGATTTTCAAACATTTTGTATTCAAGATGCACCCAATGGACCATCTATGCCATCTAATAATTGTCAATTATTCTTTTGATTGGACTGGCAGAGGAAGGACACCTGCCATTTTTTTTCTTTGCAATAAGCTATGACGGTGTAAAGGTTCCATATCAGGTCCATAAATATCAAAAACCTTACCCCACAAGGTCTTCTTAAGCTTAAGCAGACAGCTTATGAAAAATGACAAAAATAGCCCAGAGGGTCTTCCTGGACTCAGAAAGGCAGAAGTTCTAGTTTTTCCCAAAGTGTTTTCCAGTAAAACCAAATTTCAGAGAGGGGTCTTTATGGCAGTGGGTTTAATGCAGCAGTAAAATAAGCAGAGAACAGAAAAGTGGTTTCTGTTTTCTGGAAGATTACAGGCAAGAAAAGCATGGTGTCTAGAAGCCAAAAAGCTAGAAGCTGCAGGGGATTTCTGCCTCTCATATTTATACCTTTATTAGGAGGGTCTCAGATTTCCCTCCCATCTTTATGTTAATTTCTGACCTCCAGATCTGACTCCAATAGAATTTAATTTATTCTTCTCATACAAACGTTTGACACCAATATAATTCTTTTCTGCCAGTGATCTGCCAGTTTCAGACATCATCATTTCTAAGGTTATCCACCCTCTATTTTTTGAAAGGATTATATTTTACATCAAGATTACATATCATAGCTTTTACTTTGTAACAGTGATCAAAACAGGTATCCAGCGTGACTGTTGACAATCCAGCAGCATCCAGCTTTTGGTCCATATTTGCATCCCCCTCATGACCTGTCTGCACACTGCTTTTCATGTAGATGCACTCTGCTTCTTCCCCTGAACCATGTCTCGCTCCGCTGTGCATCTGACCTTTAGGGACCCTCCGGAATACTGATAAGAGTGCAGCTGGAGGTCTATGCCTTGGCACACAGAAACATATTTACTGTAGTAAAATCCAGTAGCTTATAGCAAAAGAAAGAATCTAAAAGGCAGTTTTCTTCCACACTTGTATTATAGCTTATACTTTTATGTTGTGCTCTGTTAGTTCTGTTCTGCTCACCTACATTGAGTGCTAACCATGGATCTCAAACTTGTGCAGAGAGCAAACATCAACTGCTATTTCAAACTTGAAAGGACAATGCTAGTGATGAGAGCTGGGTTCTCCAAGCAGTTATCGAGCCCAAAGCAGCGCATCAGGTGATTGGCAAGAACAGCAGCATGCTCTTCTTTTTTGTTCTGGACTTTCATGGGGTTGTGGCCTGTGAAGTCATCCCCCAGGGATGTCAAGGGTCAGGGAGAACCTTCAGCAGAAATGACCAGAACATTGAAAACAAAGTTTAGTTTTGCTGCACAAACACAATCTTTGCTCACCACTGGCCCTGTTCCCCCTATTTGCTTTACTGTGGCTTTTTCAACTTTCTGAAAGTGGAAATCAAGCTGTCGGATCACCCCTTTGACAAATTGGAGGAGATGCAGCACACAACGCAGAAGCATGAGTACCAGAGGACTCTAGAAATAGCTGCCGCTCTCAAAACGATACAGAGGTGCATGAGCTTAGATGGAAGGTCACCCAAATTTAAACTAGGTGAGGATTTTTAGATGTTTAAGGCCCATCCCAGGAAATTTTTGATCACGTCTCATGACTTTCTTCCATCATTCCTTATCAGACACGCCATCCAACAAACAGCTGTGTTGCATTTTATTCAGATCCATAGTTTTTTTTTTAAGTAGGCAAAGTTCTTTCTTAAGAAGACTTGGTTTCCAAGTACCTCTTCGACTTGGCACCATATTAGGATTAGCTAACATCTCCCGACAGATTACGTGCTTGGGCTGGGGGCCATTGACATCCCCAGTCCAGCTGAAGCCACATAATTAGTTGCTTTTGTAGTAGTTCCTACTGGCACTTTATTTTTCTCTTTTTTCTTTAAGTGGTGTGTCGTACTGGGGGTTAGTTGTGCTTTGCGCCACACGAGAAAGCAGTCTATTCCCTCCTCACTAGCAAAAAAAAGGCTTTAATGTGTTACACTGCAAAAAATCTGGCAACTGGCCGAACGGAGTTGGGTTCCTTTTAAAAGGGATTTTAGGAAAAAAGGAAGTTTCTCAAATAGGTTGCCAGTTGTTATCTCTGCTGTAAGCATTTGCTGATTAAAAAATACAGAAAAAATTGAATGTTTCTGTTCTGATTGAAGGGATCACCACTGTGCTGACCATGACCACTATCAACACCCATTTGAGGGAGACACTGCCCAAGATCCCCTACGTTAAGGCCATTGACATGTACCTGATGGGCTGTTTCGTCATGGTCTTCCTGGCCTTGCTCGAGTACGCTTTCGTCAACTACATCTTCTTCGGGAGGGGCCCTCAGATGCAAAAGAAACTGGCAGAGAAGGCGGAGAAGGCCAACAACGAGAGGGCGGCTAAGTACGACGCTGCAAGGGTAGGTTTGATTATTAATCACTGATATTAATCACTGATACATGAGGTGTAATTTTATTTGAAATTCATGGTTTTAGTGTGTTTTCCGTAAAACACAATTGTCTATTAAGCCTTAATTTTCAGGTAAATTCTGATCTATTTACTAACAACTATAAAATAAATGTGTCATGATGAATTCAAAGCTACCTCAAAAGCCAGCAGTGAAAATGTTTAGCCTTGAAAACTGCCAGTAAACGGCTAAACCAGAAACATATGAGCCAGTCATAAGGTTTACACCAGCTAGGGGTGGTCATGATTATGGAAAATTTGCCATGTCATTGTTACAAAAGAAATGAATCATTTATGCAACTATTTCTTATCTTAAAACATATAGTTTTCATTGTCTTTACCAGTACCTGGGGATAATACAAAACTACCAACGAAGTACATGCCAACTGTAGTGCACCCACAAGGTGCTGGCTGAGCACAATGAAACAATAAAAATAGAATAAGAACGTGCCATTAACTACTACAAACTATAGGCTGGATGAGATTAGATGAGCAGGCAAAAGCAAAGGCAACTAGAGTTGTGTGGAACTCCTTTGAAGAAGGTGTGCCATAAAGATTCATTGGAATTTTGGCTTGAAAGACCCAAAAATTAGCGGCATCGAATGTACACACTTGAGGTGTATGAGTTTCAGTTGTACGATGACAGGCATAGCTACTCATCATAAGAAAAATGCTAAGTGTACTGTTTTATGACTAAAATGAGCAAATATTCACCAATCATCATGTTGGACTGACTTCTACACAGTAGAGGTTCACAACAATTTACTTTTTCTTGGCTTATTGTATCTACAATGTAACTCTGGTGACACTGGTGTATTACAACTGAATAAGCTGAAAATACAAAACAGCAAGGTCAGTTAATTAGTTTTTGCTGTGCACTGAAGATATCTGTGTGTGAGGTCAAAAGATGAATATAAGAAGACTGATTAGAGCTTCAGCTTTTATTCCCTGGTATTAATATCTAGATATGTTAAACATCATAGGACATAAAACATTTTATATTAACCACCCAGTTCTTCAAGTGACCAAAAGTGTTGGAACAGAATGTTTTCTGCTAAATCAGAGTTGAAAATACTTCTTATCGGGTTGCATATCCCTTGCTCGCAATAACTACATCAAGCCTATGACCCACAGTCTTCACCAGATTTCTTGCTTGTTTATTGGCTAGGCCTATCCAGGCTTCTGCTACAGCATCTTTTAGTAGGTCTCTGTTTTACCAGGTTTCTCTTCAGGAAATAAAATGCATGGTTAATTAGGTTTAAGATCTGGCGAGTGACTTGGTTGGTCCAAAAACTTTCTATTTTTCCCCCTGATGAATTCCTTATATTAGTTGAGGTGGCAGTGTGTTTTGGATCATTGTTTTGCTTAAAAATAAAGTTCCTCTTGATTAGTTTGGAAGCATTTCTATGTAAATTGAAGGACGATATGTTCCTGTAGACTTATGCATTCATTCTGCTGCTCATGAGCTCTATCAATAAAAATGGCTGAGCCTGTTCAAGAAGCAGCCATGCGATCCCAAGCCATGCCACAGCCTCCACTATGCAGTGGACTGTAAAATTTCCACCCCTGTTCTTTTAAAGTTCTTTACATCGCTCACCATGTATCTGTCATCAGTCGTTGTTTTCATTGGATGGCAATTTCAGTACATGTTGCTTAGTACACCAGTGTTTTCCTTCATTTTCAGGAAATTCCAAATTATGGTACTGGCTATGCCCAATTTTTTTTCTCCCTTTTTCTTTATCTTCATAATGGCACGCTTTTCTTCCATAGGCAGCTCTCTCATCTTTATAATAGTCTACCTCTTTTAAATGCAGGCTTCACATGTGAAGACTATAGCTTAAACTCAGAGTAGTTATCCAGGACTATTTCATGATTAAACAATCAGTCTTAAATGATGCACTTGGGTAACGAGAAACATGTTCCAATACTTTTGGTCACTTGAAAAACTGGGTGGTTTGCTACAAAATGTTATGTCATATTCATCTTTTGATCTCACACACAAATGTCTTTAGCGCACAGCAAAAACATATTAATTTCCCTTCTTGTTCCAATATTTCTGGAGGGGACTGTATGGATTGGCAAACCAAAGGGCATGGTATACGCATTTACCGTGAGCTGAGAAGTTGCAGGTTTTGGCAACTTGGAAGGAAGGCTGATAGAATGTGGCACGTGAGTTAACACACTGTACTGTACCTGCTGAATAAAATTTGAACAGTGTCAGATAGCAAACCCTGTTAGCTTGCTACCTTGCTGATGGTTGGCAACTGGTGCACCGCCAAACATTCTGGGAGTGTGAGCACAGTGAAGAGAAGTCTCATGCCAGACGGAATGGTGTGAGTCGGAATCACAAGTATTTTGTTTGTTTTGTTTTAATGTCTTACTTGCACTCCCACAGCGTTTTGACATTGAATGCTAGTAAAAGTTGAGCAGATCCTACAGAATGTGTACCTGCTTAGCTCTAGTTATGAGTGAGCACCTACCCCACTGCTTGGTTTGTCCAGTAAAAACGATGGTTTTGTCCATAGTGTTGACAAAATAAAGAAAAGGAGTGCTAATTTGTGCAGTTCTACAGAGGACATAACTCCACTGCTGGCTTTTGTGGTTAAGATTCATTAATTGTGAGTATGCTTCACTTTTCTTCATAGACTTGGTTTACTCTCAACAATAAAGAAAAGTGTCATTCATTAGCAGTTGTTAATAGTGAACTACTGTAGTAGGAGTTAGGGTGTATTAGACACTTAAATGATTTTATCATTTAAAACTGAATGAAAAAAATATAAATGTATTTAACAACAGAAACAAAACAGACAAAAGTATTGGGCCACCAATAATCCAGAGGTATTACTCTGTTGGGAAAACAGGTCTTACAGGTAAGCTGGTGCCTGCAAGACTGTATTCATGACATTCCATTCGAAATCCATAAGCATTAATATGGAGTTGGTCCCCCCTTTGCAGCTATAACAGCTTCCACTCTTCTGGGAAGGCTTTCTACAAGATTTTGGAGTGTGTCTGTGGGAATTTTTGCCCATTCATCCAGAAGAGCATTCGTGAGGTCAGACATTGATGGCTTTCAGTCACCGTTCTACTATAGTTCATCCCAAAACTGTTCAGTGGGTTTGAGATCAGGGTTCTATGTGCAACAGTCAAACTGTTCCACACCAAACTCATCCAACCATGCCTTTATGGGCCTTGCTTTGGGCACTGGCATACAGTTATGCAGGAAGAGGACAGGGCCTTCCCCAAACTGTTCCCACAAAGTTGGAAGCGTAGAATTTTCCAAAATGTCTTAGTAAGCTAAAGCATAAAAATTTCCTTTCACAGGAACTAAGGGACCCATTCCGACCCTAGAAAAACAACTCCATGCAATTAGCCCTCCTCCACCTAACTTTACAATTGGCACAATGAAGTCAGGAAGGTAACCTTCTCCTGATTCATCGCTAAACAGAACACATTCCCGCTGCTCCAGAGTCCAGTGACAGCGTGCTTTACACCACTCGATCCAACACTTGGCATTGTGCTCAGTGATGTAAGGCTTGCCTGCAGCTGCTCAGCCATGATCGGCAACACATGCCTACAAAGCTCCTGGTGCACAGTTTTTGTTCTGACATTAATGCAAGAAGAGGTTTGGAACCCTGCAGTTATTGAGCGTTGGCAGCTTTTACGCATTATACACCTCAGCACTCGGTGACCCCACTCCCTCTAAGCTGCGTGCTTGCGCAATCACGGACTGCTCCGTCGTCCTCCACGCACAGCAAATCTATGCAGTGCGCATGAACGCGGGAAGTCTATGCAGCGCACATGCGCGCAGCAAATCTATGCATGTGCAGCTTAGAGGGAACATTGCCTCACTCTATAACTTTACATTAACTATGGTCCTGAGTTGCTGTGGTTCCTAAATGGTTCCACTTTGAAACAATAACACATATCATGGAATATCTCAGAGCTCTTTAGAACAACCCATTCTTTCCAAATTGTTTGTAAAGGCAGACTGCATGGCTAGATGTTTGATTTTATGCACCTGTGGTGATTGGAGTGAATGAAACACCTGAATTCAATGATTAAGAAGTCGGGCCCAATACTTTTGTCCATATACAGTATATTTTCTTTTACTGCTGTACTGAAAACAAGCCGAACTTCTAAATCTCTAGAGGGATAAGTAAAGCAGTGAAAGGAGCTCTATGAATATTTAGTTATTATCTATGGAAATTGCTAATTCCTTAATTTCTCTTCCTCCCACCTGGACATGCATTTCAAAAGAAAAATGTTGTGTATTACTAAACTGTTTTACATTATCCACAGCAAGTCTTCAATAACCAAAATGTTTTGGTTAAAAGAAAAAAGTTTCAGGCATTTGTTTCCAACATGTGGCTGAAAATCTTCATCTCCTCAGGAGGCAGGTAGTAGGACCGCGTCCCTAAAACGGTCCAATCAGGTTAAAGGTCTTCGCCACTCACGCTCGGTGAGTTATGTGTTCAGTGAGACTCTTCAAGTCGCCATCGCCATCCACAGACATGGATGTGTTTTCTTTTGCCTTAACGCAAAAATATTTTTTCATCCATGTGATGACCTGAGCTACAGCAGGCATATCCATGACGTCGCAGTTTTTGCTGCATTGGTGTTTCAAATATGATCCCGTTTCCTCTCTTTGGAATTCATTATGAATGCATGCTGTTTGTATATCGTTCCTCATTGAAACCATCAGTAAAGCCATTTCTTTCATAGCGCATGTCAGGATGTGGTGAACCAGCCCGACTTTCAGTGGGTAGTCACTGCAGAGGTCCCCCATTGTGAACGAAAGAGCAATGTATTCACAGCAGGGAAAAATGAAGTTGGTGTTTACAAATTTAATCATGCAAAACACTTATGACACAATTTATATTTAATTTCATGCTTGTTGCAATGATTCAAGTAGCATGATTGCCCCTGTCCCATCAAGTATAGTGATAATTGATAACCGCCATAACCTTTTCAGTGAATGCAATGCTTGTATTAAATTCATAAATGTAGCTGTAATAAATTCTGAGTAATTCACATTTATATGATACCTAAAGACAGATTTATCACCATTTCCGAATCATTTGGGATGCAGTGGGCAAATTATTTAATTCCTTTTTTTAATTGAAAATACCACAATGACAACATATCGAATGTTGAAACTAAGATTTTTTTTTTGTTATTTGAATATATACTTATTTTTAGTTTCGTGCCAGCATCTTTTTTCACTAAAGTTGACGCAGGGGCATGTTTACCACTCTTCAGGGCCTTCTTGTAAATAGGTTTTGTTTTAAAATTTACTAACTGATGTCAATTGGCGACAGATCTGAATTGCAGGAACACCACTTTGGCATCCAGCGAACCATTGTGTTGAGCCAGGTCATTTGGTATTGTCTTGCTGATGTAAGTATTCCATCATTAAAAAAGGCTTTATCTGGATAACAGCATTTCAACAAGGGAGATCATTTGACTCATAATATGGGTTTCTGCTTTGGTGGGCTTAGGATCACCTCTCTGCTTTTTTGCAGATGATGTGGTTATTTCGGCTTCAATAGGTGATGACCTCCAGCTGACACTAGGGTGGTCTGCAGTCGAGTGTGAAGCGGCTGGGATAAGAATTAGCACCTCAAAGTCTGAGACCATGGTTCTCAGTCAGAAGAGGGTGAGGTGCCCACTTCAGTGGGAGTGGAGGACTTTATGTAGCTCGGGGTGTTGTTCACAAGTGAGGAAAGGAGAGGATGGGAGAATGAAAGACAGACTTTTGTGGTATATGCAGTAATGCAGATGTTGTACAGTACCAGTCTGAGGAGCCTGAGTGTGAAAGCAAAGGATCCACTGTCCATGATTTCCTAAACAATTCCAAATTTCAATTGGTCACCTCCACAGGACAGTTTTCTGCTTCACCCCAGTAGATTGTAAAAGTGCTCAGGGTATGACAATGTGGCACCATTTCTAGCTCGTGTTTTCTTTGCATTTTAGCATTTTACTGTTTCTAACTGTGTTAACTGGGAGTGGTGTTCTTGAGATCATGCAGGACCTCCACCACAGAATTATGAAGATCATCGCCAGTCAATAGTCCCTTATGAACTGTAAATGATGATCCCCAAATTCAGTCTTTAAGAGAACTCTTAGAAGTCTTTACTTCTGAAAGATTCTTTCTGGGATGTTCTTTTTATACAAAATCATGTATAATGTAACCTAAGTATTCATGAGATGTGCAGTCAGTCTTTTGTGCTCCCTGCCAAACTTTTTTGAAATGCGTTGTTGGCATCAATTCACTATGAGCTTACAGTTCTCAAAGAAAAAAAAAAACCCGAAAAACCCAACATTTGTCAGTTTCAGCATTTAATATGTTGTCTTGTTACCAAGTACGATGAAAAAATAGGGCTTAAATGAGTTGCATTTGAACACTGGACTCTGTTTTTTTGGACATTTTACATTGCATTTACATTTTACTTTCTTGGAAAAAGGGTTATATTATTACAACAATTTGAAATAGCCAGGTATGCAAGGGGTCACCACAGTGGATAAATCTGCATGTGATTTGCCACAGATGTCATGTCAGATGCCCTTCCTAAGACAACTCTCTCATTTTATTTGGGCTTGGGACCGACACTAGGGGTACACCGGCTTGTGATCCCCAAGGCTGGGCAGACTGGAGCTGGACCGTGAAACCACAAATACATAAAAAACAACTAAAATATCCTGATGTGCAATAAAACACACAGTATATTCCTCATAAATTGTGCATGGGGTGGTGTGTAGTGTAACAGTTTGTAAATCATACACTTTAAAATAAGATGGTCCTAGTAACAGTTTCAATTCTAAAAAGGAAACGTGGGACTTCCACAGTTGCTACATTTGCATGAACAATCACCACGTTCCATAAATGTTGATCTGTTTTGTAATCATAAGCATGGATGATGATGTACCGTATGTGTTGAATTTAACTGTTAAATGTGATAATGAATGAACTTGTGATCAACACATGTATTGGGTTAGCAATTTAGTTGTGTGGGCTAAGGTAGATCCTGTTTTCACCATTTGATTTTCGATGTTAGGTTGATAAAGAGCCAATTCCATATATCTGTTTGAAATACTAGTCTGACAAATAATAGAGTGAAGGGGTGATTTTGGCAACTTTGTGCCTAGCTCAAAACATCAGAAGCTGACACTACTGGTACATTCTTATATTTATTTCCAACCAATTATTCATCAAACAGATGGTGGCATTTGGTTACCCAGTCAGTCAAGGTTGTATCAGTTGTGGACCTAGGAAGAAGGGGGAAGACTCAAGGATCTAAAGATCGAAGAGTCTTCTTTCTTTGTACTGATGAAAGCAGAGGCTTCACATTTTCACGCAGATCAGGAAAATGCTGGAGGAAGGTAAAACTAGTTTTCTCAGAGGTATTATCACTGATGATCAAAAAGGCACCCTTCCATGCACATGCATAAAAAGCTGGAGGGAGAGAGCATCATAGAGGCCCCAGCACAGAACATAGCAGGCATTGGTGACACTGAATAGATCAGACATTACATATAAAGGAAGAGCAGAGGTGTAGGTGGGTTGCAAAGCGGACTGCACATGAGCAGCAACTGTGATCAGTCCAAAAGGTTATACAGTTCAACCTAAAAGAGATCTGTCAGTTTGATGTGCAGCAGAGCCACCAGCAGACGACTTATTGTGACAGGAGCATAAAAATAAAACTCATTTTTCTCCATGCTGGGGTGGTTTTGCAAATTAATCTTCATGGATCATTAGTATGCAAGTTAAAAGAACTACTTCTTTTATTTTGATAAAACAAGAGGGCTAAATTGACTAAACAGCAAGCTAAATAACAAGACTAAAAAATGCCTCTCTATCTAGCTCTAACTCTGGTTCTCACTTTAAAAAGCTAACAGTTCCCATTTGCTTCTTCTGTATTTTCAAGTCATGTTGATAACATTTTATTATAGCTATCACTTTTATATTTTAAAATAAAACTTTAAGGAAACATTTTAACAAAAATGAAATCACTATTCTCATTATTTAGTAATGTCCATTTTGCTTCCATTTTCTGAGCCTTATCAGGGTCTGAGAGAAAATGGAAATTAAAATGGACATTAACATAATTCACATTATCTCAATAAAAAAAATCTCTCTTTTTCCACCTGTTTCCACAAATGTGGGATTGTTTTAGTAAAACTGATTTTAAAAAAAATAATTATTACCTTCAAAACTGTCTATATCCTAAAATAAAAATGCTTCCCCAGCTGAATAAGAGATGCTCAGCAGTAAAATAGGCCTAATAGCTGAAAATACAAGCAGGAACATCACACTAAACCTAAGCCTGTGGTTTTAGGTAGCTTGTTGGGAAAATAAAGTTTGATGCCCACAGGTAGGAATGATTTCCTGTGGTGTTCTGTGGTGCACAATGGTGGAATAAGTCCACTGCTGCTGAATATGCTCCTGTGTCTATCCAGCACATCATGGAGAGGGTGTGAAGGATTGTCCAATATTGTCCTTAACTTATACAGCATCCTCCTCTCTGACACCACTGTCAGAGAGTCCAGCTCCATGTCCACAACGTTACTGGCTTTGCTGATCAGTTTGTTGAGTCTGTTGTTGTCAGCTATTCTCACCCTGCTGCACCAGCTCACGACAGAATAGAGAATGGTACTGGCTACCACAGACTCGTAAAAAATCCTGAGCATCATCCGGCAGATATTGACGGACCTGAGTCGTCTCAGAAAATAGAGACAGCCCTTCTTGTAGATTGCTTCTGTGTGTTTAGTGAAGTCCATTTTCTTGTCAGTGTGAGTACTGACACTAGTCGCTAGTCTTACTCAGTACATGATGTTCATTTAGCAAAATATGCACCAGGTTAGCATCGGGACATTAAAGCAAAGAAATCAAGGTTTGCTTTGTGAATGACAGTTCACAATCATAGGAACATACAGTGCTGCTTAGTTTCTTTGTCAGATATCTCACAGGCTTTACTAACCAATGTGTGCCATCACAGTGACTGCATCCATCTTTTACAGTTATGTGAAAAAGAAAGCTTTCACAGGATTCTATGAGGTCATCTAAAACACTAAGTACACCTCATGATTCAATACCTTGTAGAACCACGCTTAGCAGCAATAAGTTGAAGTAACGTTTTATTGTCTAATATTATCAGCATCTCCCATCATTGTGGAGGAATTTGCGCCACTCTTTTTTGCAAAGTTGCTTCAGTTTATTGAGGCATTCATATATGCACAGCCCTCTTAAGGTCCCACCACACCATTTCAATAGGGTTGAAGTCTAGACTATGACTGGACCATTGCAACATCCTCTTTTCTTTCTCAGCCATTCTGTTGTAGATTTGCTGGTGTGCTTGGGATCATTGTACTACTGCATGACCCAATTTCAGCCAAACATATGGATTTTGGTATGGCTAGTTTGGTATATGGAAAATTTCATGGTTGACTCAATGACTGCAAGGTCCACAGGTCCTGTGGCTGCAAGACAAGCCCAGCTAATCAGCCCTCCACCACCATGCTTTAAATGTGGTGTTGTAAATTATGGCCAGATATCTCTGTGCTGGTCTCATATGTCCAAAGGATATTATTTCAGAAGTCTTCTGGTTTGCTTAGATTCAACTTTGCAGCCTTGCAAACTTAAGATGTGCTGCCATTTTTCTCTTAAGGAAAAGTGATTTTGTCCTGGCAGTCACTTAAAAAATCCATACTTTGTTCAGTCTTTTTTATAATTGTACTATCATGAACCGTAGAGCCTGAAATGTCGCTTTTAGGAATTTCTCTGAGCATAGCACGGTCTGACCTTGGGAAAAGCACACAAACATGCCAAAAACACAAACTGTCTCTTATCACAAACATAAAGTAGAAAACTAAAATGAACTTTTGCAGCTTGAAAACAGGAAGACCGGTGGCAATCATCCGCCAAAATTTTTGAAGCTTGGATGATGCAAGTTAGGTGCTGTTGCGTATTTCCAGTGTGGAGCATCTTTTCACCTGTTTTGGGAAGCTGGTGTCCCATTACTGCCTCCTGCTGGAAATAAGAAGATTTTCAGTACTATGTGGGATTAGATAACCCACAAAGATATTATATGCACTTTGTGAGAAAATAAAGATCGACAGATACATCTGCATATGTATGCTGCCAAAACAGCAGTTAATATTAAGTGTACAAATGTTCTCATTTAATTTTGTTTATTTGCTTTTGGAGTCAGTTTAAAAGTTTGAACACTGACAATGGGACAGTTTGCTGAATTTTTGCCATGGCACAAGCATGTTATGATGTAGATTATGAGCCAAACCCACGCATCCTCAAAAGAAATATAATAATCCTCAATAATACAATAATCCTTTTCAAATACAATAATCCTCCATACTTGTTCAACACTTAGTGTTGAAAGTGGTAGAAACACAAAGGCTCAGATAAAAATAAAATAAAACAAACAACCGTTAATAAATGTGACGTAATAGGGGGATTCATATGAGCTCAGAGTAGAAAATTGTAAAAGCCTTCTCTGCCTGTTGTGCTGTTATGCAATTTCTGAGTATGGCGCTTACTCCATCAGATGTTATACTGGAGCGCCAGTCAACCCAATGTTGACAGTCCAGTTTAACTGACTCAGATATGATAAAATCAAACAGCTGAACAGAGGAAGAAATATGATAACCTAAAGATCAATCACCTTTAGATGTTAAAGTAAACTGCTTTGTTGTGTTCAGTGTTGCATATTTTATTGAATAGTTAAATTCTTGACTGATTCTAAGCACAAATTTTAAATTATCTGTTCATGAGAACATTGTAACTTTTTCCAAGCGTAGCTGGGAGCACACTGGCCTTTTAATGCTATCATGCTGCAACTTGAGCTTATCTGAAACTCACTGCCTGCAGCATGTACCTTACTGTGGCTCACTTTAGCAAACAGGTACTCACCACTCATATCCTTAGAGGAAATCTACTTCCAACCTACACCACACCCATGCATGTTACACACAATGCTCCTGCCTGGATCCAGACCTGTTAATTGGTCTTTTCAATGTTGTTTTTACTAGGATTTTGTTTATTTAGTTTTTTTTTCTATTATTTTCATTTTTGCTTCTTTTTTATTTTGAAATTCTTGAGGTCTTTGAACCAAATCCTGTTGTTTTGACATGTTGCAGTGTGTGACTTGATCCAACACAATATCCAGATTTCAGAATTTGCAGTTATATCTCACTAAAAAGTGCAGTTGGAGTGGAACTAAGGAGTAGCCAATCAGCCCAATAATGGAAGAATTTAATAACTGAGGTTTCAAGTATTGGTAAGCTTTATGCTCTTGTGTTTTCATCATGCTTCAGAACAACCAGTCAAAGAGCAAGTGGAAAACAAATGGAGGAACTTGCTCTGGTCCACTTTTAAAACTGAGAAAACCAGAATGTTGGCATGGCTTAGTATCAGTGGCAAATTAAAATGAGTTAAGACTGAATGATCGAGAAAGATCAAATTAAGCAACGGGCTCTAACAGATGGGCTTTGCCACCGTGACATTTCCCGTTGGTTAGTTAAGTTCCATTTTGAATCACCAAGCTTAATATTTTATTGGCACTATCTCTGTTGAGCATTACTTGTTTATTCCTCTCTTCTGATTCCAATAGGGAGATCTAATTTACAAAATCAATGCCATGCTGCTTTAAATAATATTTGTAACTAGTGACTGAAACCATAAACTCATCAGAAAATTGTTTGCTGAGGTCCCGGAGCAAGGTAGCTGAGAGCTGATTTTTCATAGAGTTGATACAACTGGACATCTTTTTGCAACAACAGGCTTTGCCTCCTGTTGGCCACAAAAGAGAATTCAGGTGTTCAGCACTTCCACATTTTAGACCTGGAAGCAATCAAATTAAAGTTTAAATCTTCTCCTCTATGTAGATGGTAGGGATGGTGATTATTTTGAAATATTTGATTCAAAGATTATTGTTTTAAAATGCATTTTCCCATAATTAAACCAGCACCTAGTCGGATATAACATACCAGTGCTGTCAAAAGGTAGCTGTAATGAACTTAGAAGTTGTTTACAGCTTCAGTTAACCATCAAAAATAGAACAAGAATGCACTACTTTCTGGCAGGTGTCAGACAGGTTAAGATTGTGCGTAAATCATGTAAGTACAAAAGAGTCTAAGGGCCAGAATCAGCCCATGGACTATCTCACTCTACCCCACAATGTCCTACAAAAGCAAAACAACTCTCAAAACCTAAGTAGGAGCTACGGATTCTTGTAGCACAGACTGACTGCTAAGGAGCTCCGAGGCAAATGAGTGTAATGAGTATGTGCTAGTAATTACCTCAATTCCAGTGCAAAGGGTTTCATCAGTGACCTATGCAGTGGTGAATATTTGACAGTTTACAAGATGTCTGTATAGCCTTGAAGTGATATGTAGCAACATTTTCATTGAAAGCTGTCATGGTTTAGTTATCCAATGTGTGGCCCTTTGTGTACTTGTAGGTAGGGTTAGGGTGATCTAAGTCAGCATGGCTCTCAGACAGCCATTAAAAAGTCTTGCATGACACTACCTCAAAAATGAAAACAGCCACTGCAAATTCTTCTTGGTAAAGCTAGCATGTCATAGGTCTACCACATCCACATGGCGGTGGCAATAATAGTAATAGAATAGTTAAACAAATAGTGATTTTACTTGAAATTTCAATCTCTAATAGAAGGTCAGCATGGCAATGACCTAAAAGTTCTGTTTTCTTTTTTGCTTTGGTTTTTTTATCATATCAAGATTATATTTCCTCTCAGTTAAATAGTCCATATGTACAGGGTAGATCCCCTTGCTAGTCAGAGCACGTGGATAACACTTTAAGACACACAGGTTGCCCAGCCACAGCCCACTGTCTATAAAGTACCTACACTGGCGTGAAATCACCGACGGTTTAATCGGAACATGTCTCTGAGCAGACTGAAGCTAGAGCGTTAGCCTTTTCACTCAGAGAATCAAGGTTACCAAGTAAAATAGTGAGGCCCACTTGTTTCTTCATTATTTACACTGTATACTATGCTTTCCTTTAGTGTAAATAAAGCTTTTCCATAGTGTTTGTATGTGTTAGTTACTCTTCTTGGTGCAAGCCATTTTTAACAAGTTATTCCTCAACCTTCTGAGGTCTGAGTTATCATTGGCGACAACCAAAACTCTAACTCTGGGCAAGGTAGAGTTAGTCATTACATCAATTTTTTTTTAAATTAAATTTTTCTCCAAATTCTTGGAAATCGGGGAACAAAGAAAATCATTATAACTGACAAGCATCGAAAACTATATAAATTTTTCCACAACATAAGCTTAGGGTTTGGAGCTAGGGTTATGGTTATCACCACCGAAGACTTAGATCTCAGAGAGTTAAAAAAGTAACTGGGACAGGATAATCTTCAACAACATGTGTGTTTCATAGTCTTAACTGAAATGTGTGCCGAGTTAAGATGTCTTCGAGCCATTCCTCATACGTACTCATACATGTAATTGGTTTCCATTTCTTTTTTCATTCAGGCAGAACCACACGGTCATGGGAACATCCTGCTGACCACCCTGGAGATCCATAATGAAGTGGCAGGAGGTGAGATCACCACCAGCGTGGCAGACATTAGAAACTCTCAGTCCATGGTGCAGCTGGACAGCACGGCCTCATCACACATCCAGTACCGCAAGCAGAGTGGTGGGATTGGGCCACGCTCCACCAGCCGACACTCCCTGGACCGCTCCACCCAGATGAAACGCAGTCGCCTGAGGAGGCGGTCCTCGCAGTTAAAGATCAAAATCCCTGACCTGACGGATGTGAATGCCATTGACCGCTGGTCACGGATCATCTTTCCTTCCGTTTTCTCAATGTTCAACCTCATCTACTGGCTCTACTATGTCTGATCTGACTTTTTTGTTGAGGCATTTGTTGTTGTTTGTTTGACTTTTTTTCATTTCTTTTATTTTTTTTCCTTTTCTCTGTTGCTTTTATATATGATGGAATCTGTCAAGTTGAAGACTGTAACACAACAACAAAAAAATGAGAAAAAGAGACTAAGAAAAGACTACTAAGTTGTGGACCAAGTTCTCATCAAAGTTGTTTTTATATTCACAGTCTTTGAACCCATAATACTGAGGTCTTTTTATTTTTGAAAGTATGTACTGTAATTGGGATTTGTGACTGTCATTTCCCAACACACTTGCCCTCTCAGTAATGTGTAAATAGCAAGATACAAAGCCAGCAATTGAATAATTATTACAGTATTTGCAAAAAAGGAAAAAAGAGAGAAACAGGGCACAGTTAAGGCAAAGATTTTTTCTAATCAAAAACGGAGGGAATCTTTATACTACACAGGTGATCAGATAAATGCAGGCAACTCCTAGAAATCCATTAAACTCGGGTACCCTATGCACTATTAATGCATGTAATGATCAGCCGTAGTGGAAAAATAATGAGTACTTTTTGCCTCTGGTAATAGCACAACTTTACAGCAACAGACCAATGTGTGTTTGTTTATGGCATTGATAATATACTGGTAAACCTTCACCCAAACACAATGACTTAACCTATTAACATCCACTACGTCACCGGCAACCAGTCTAGGGGAAGGGTTAGATTGACATGTCCCTCTCTGTTAACATTTTTTTGCTTATTTGGAACATCTAAACATCCAGAATCTGAACGTCAGCGATGTAGTAGCTAATCTGGCTCACGATCCATCAAAGTTCACAGGTTAGTGTAATGTGTGAAGTGCAAAAAGATGGTGATATGTTTTTTTGCCACTGATTGGCTGTATTGCATAAACTAATGAGAACTGAAAGTTACTGAGAAATCAAGGAGGCTCGCTACTAAATTTAAGTGATTCAGTTCAAGACTATTATGACTACGTGGTCAGTAGCAACCATGGCCATAAAAACATGAAAATATATGAACACATCAGCATGTCATAGTATTGACCATATATACTGATTTTAGCATAATGGCGAAAGGAAGACACCAACCACACCTTCCTAATGTGTGTCTCAACTACAAGGACCACTCTCTCCATAATCATAATCAATAAGATCCTGATTATTACCATCTAAGAAGATACAAGTGGTATGCAACATTCGGGTTATTGCCCTATTTTAAACCACCAGTACCCAATGCTACGTGTATGCCAATGGTCTAGTTCTTGACCGGCCCTAATGTAGATGATGACATTGTTATGTCATAAATAGACCTAATGAAGACATTTATGAGGTACACGTGCAAACACTCATTTTTATAAACATTACAAGGCCAATACTCTCAGAAGTAGCGATTCTTGTGAAAATGGAAAAGTGCCCAAAAAATTACAAATGTGACCTTGACCTTCAGCGCAATTTGGGTGGAGATCATTTTAAGTTTTATTACATTCTGTCAAATACTCTGGGACAGTGGTTCTCAAATGTACCCCCAGGGGTATGCGTACCCCTGGGGGTACTTGAAGGCACTCCAGGGGTAAGTGAGATTTTTTTAAGAAACAAGAATTTTTTTTTTTTAATCAATTTAAAATCCTTTAAAATTACTATTTAATAAATATTCAAATTGTCCAAAAGTTATTAAAAATGAATTTTATACTGACTGGGCTATTCAGTTTCATTAATCTAAAAAACCAGCGTCCCCCTAAGCCAGGACCCAACCTGGCACACAGCATCACCTGCCAGTGACTGCTGCCTTGAGAACTAAAATAATGGAGTCACGGTTAAAGTGAAGCAGCAATGCTACTAAAGACAAAGTGGCACAAATACCAAAGAAAGCTAAACCAATGCTGGCAAAATTTCAGCAGTATTCAGAATAATCTGTTTTAATGGGATTTACACTGGTGAGTTGCAAACCACACATGGCATTATGATTTTTCTGCAGGGAGAAATTAGCCAACAGTGTCATGAAGCCACAACATGTTAAAACGTAAGAGCAAAGAACTCAGTTTAATGCAGCAGTGTTCTTTAGTGGTGACAGTTTGCAGCTTTAATATGTCAGTCTAATTTTTGATACTTAATCAGAGTCAAAAAACTTTATTAATCCCAAGGAGAAATTACATTGTGTTACAGTTAGATATAAATAAATATAAATTTGAAAGGCAGAAAATGAAGATTAAAATAAACAAATGAACATGTCTGTATAAAATGCAGTATATAACATAAATAACTCCAAAGTTAAGCAGTATATACAATATGTAATATGAAAATAGTTAAGGAGTCACAGTGAGGAGTTGTAAAGTTTGATGTCCACAGGTAGGAATGATTTCCTGTGGCGTTCTGTGGAGCATCGTGGTGGAATGAGTCTGCTGCTGAAAGTGCTTCTGTGTCTGTCCAGCACATCATGGAGAGACTGTCAAGGACTGTCCAATATTGTCCTTAACTTGGACAGCATCCTCCTAAAAAATTTACTTAGATTTCTTTTTTGCAAACATTTTCTATGCATGATTATGTTTATGATTCTTTGGAAGAAATGTTTATAATTAAGTTCACAAATTCAGTTTGAGAAAAGATCGTTATTATAATCCTAAAAGAGGCACTTTAAGTTGATAATTATTTTTGTAAGCGTAAATCTCTATTCTCAAATTAAATAGTTCTTTCTTTAATTTTTAGTTACATTTTAATATATTTTATCTCCAAACAGTTCAAAATAGACCACTATAGATAAGCAATGTTTTGCATGTTCATAAAGTTTAGTAAATCAGACACTGATGCTACAGTGCTGTGTTTTATATTGTTTTTTCAACCAAAAATGCTTTTCTCTGGTTAGAGGTACTTAGAAAAAAAGGCTGAGAACCACTGCTCTAGGAGGAGTAGCGATTGTTGCAAATTGTGTACAAACATCTTGCTATGGTATTAGCCCATCAGTGCTTCAGTCATATGAGCTAAAAAATGCCCTACTAAAGTGAACGTGTGAGACTTATTTGAAAGGTAACTTGTAATTTCTTAACATTTGCCTATAAACTCATCCCTAACACTAATCCTAGACCAGTCACCGATGACCAGTTGGATGTTAAGAAGTTAAAGCTGAGGATTTTGTCCTCCGTTCAGAATGATTATGACTCAGGTTCTGAATTTTTTGGCATCTTTTTCTTAAAAAAAAAAAGAACAACTACTGTTGCTAAAATATCCTTTCTGGTCATTTGATAAGGGGGAAGAGAAAAAATAAGCACAACTATGACAACTGCCATTTCTTTGCTGTTCCACGTCAACCACTAGCGCTTCAAGTGATATAGCATGACAGAATTGCACTCAAATTTATCAAACATCCTCGAAAAACTGTTTCTTTAAGACAACTGCCAAGGGCCTTTTGGGCGATACAGTTACTACTTATCTCATGAAATATTAATATTTTTGTACTCTGTGTCTTCAGATATTTATTTGTTTTCCTAACCTGTTCTTGTTTTCTTTTACTCAATGCCATCTCTGTTGTGGTGATAGAATGAAAGATCCACTTTTTTGTACATAAGTACATAGGTGTGTATATACATAAACGTGTATATATATGTGTATAATAGGAGATGTGATAAAAAGTTCTGGGGATGGGCCTCTAAAAATCAAAACCCTTACTCAGTTAGATTTGGGTCAGAAGACCTTCATTCGAAGTCATCTTCTGTTGCACCTCTGCATTGTTTCTAGCACGGCTATTATTTTTAGTTCACTTTATAGAAGTCCGCTGTATTGGACTTCTGTGTTGCTCACAGCTGATTTTGTCATTTAGGACATGGATGAAGCAACTCTCGTGAACAGGACAGTTGGTGAGCAAACACTGTGCTCGCATGGCCACAAAATGTGTATAATTTTAATGCAAACTGTGCTGACACATGAAGGCGTGTTGGCACAAACCACCTAATGTTTCAAGACATTGCCGTAGAATTCTATATTAGCAGCACAATCCTGGGGTGCAAACCCAGTGAATGCCAAAAAAGTATGAGAATACTCCTGGTTAGGTCCTTACCCTGACACGCTGCCCTCATGGTTGGAAGCTGGGCTTTTCCACTAAAAATTGCCTAGTAGCTTGGTACCGGCGATGAAGATTCCAATACCTCCTCAAGAACAGCTGTTTCCATGAAAACCACTGTGTTTGGTAATCAACAAATCTATAAGGCATGTGAGAGAACAGTATGCCACCAATTCCATCAGGGGGCAATGCTCGGTCACTATACAGGCAACCGTGTCTAGTGTACACCCACTGAAATCCATCTGTACTGGCCTGTGTAGATGACTTTGAACTAGGGGTCAGCCGGGTTTAAATCTGTTACATTTTTTTATTTTTTAAATTTATTTTTATGGGCCTGTTCCCAGAACTTTTTGTTCACTCCTCATATACTGTGTGTACAACCCAAAAATGAAATGATCATTTTGTGATTGTCATACTGGCTATTAACTGTCAGATAATTTAGTGGGGGGGGGGTGAAGAAGAGAGATGAGGATCAAACCAATGGGTCCGTTTCAAGCGTCAGTTTAATTTTTGAGTATTTGTGGGGCACTCTGAATACATTCCTACTCAAACAGCCGACGATGATGAAGTTCCACTCGAGACACTGCATGTATGTATGTTCCGCTTTGCATACAGCAGGCAAATCGATGCAAATGGATTTCACAGAGTCTGAAGATGGACCAAGATAACCGGTCAGCCGTGTAATCAAAAGCACATACTAGTATTGAATGTATCAGATCCATTTTTCAGGGAGAGGATAATGAGCCATGGTCATCATTTCTCCATCAGAATGTAACACACCCATTCTTACATTGTGAGTGACAAATAGAATAGAGTGAGAACGTACAGAGATGTCGCTTTACTAGTGTGTGCATGTGCATGCGTGTGACGGAAAATGGGTACGGAGCCATTGAGAGAGGAATGGCGTCGCTAGACCATTTATTTTCTTTGCTGCTTGCTCAACTATGGACAAATGTCACCATATAATAGTTTTCTGGATTAAAAATAGCTCTCCTGTCGCACTCTTTTGACAAACTGTGTGCCATTCCACCTAAGGTCGCAAAGCAATCAACCAGTTACAACTTGATGATGTACATTTGAAGCATTCTTGATCAATTGCGGACACATGGAACACATCCACTGTATGTGCATGTACGAGAACACATGCAGAGGAAAAAAACGCTACTTGACATTAGAGAGCTTGGTGATAGGGGTGGGATCAGTGAAAATTTGTAGTTTTCTGTGTGAAGTCTGGTATATGACTAAGAACTGAATGTATTGTACTTGGATTGTTTCTGTACAAATGCAGTTCACTGATTAACACAGGGCTCTTGTGACCCCCCCCAAGTCTCATTTTCTACTATGTAGATATGTGTGGGTGCAAATAAAACCTGTGTCCAAGAAAGAAAAAAGCACCAACGGCAGATGAAATAATACCTTTATCAATAAAAAGTCAAAACATTTTGCATAAGGTGTGCTTAGGCAAGCAAAGGTAAATTGTACTCTTGAATATAAGCTAGCTAGCAACTACCCCTATAAAACAGCCCCAGAGATAATCTTGGAGAGCTATTCTGCTCTGAATAGGAGTGAAATGAGCTAAGTGGTTCAAATAATTATTTACACCTGCTTCGAGACAAAAAGCTCATTTTTTCTTACGTTTTTACAAATAAAGTATCAATAATATGTCTGAATTGGAATAAAACTCTTATTTTCTTTTCAAGGAAGCTGAGTTTGCCCAGAAATGCTATGATTCTAATAACGTGTCAATTTGCTGGTCAGGGATTTATATCATAACTCATTCCCTGATAGAACTATTCAGTGATAATAATTACACATTCCACAACGGAACTTATGCAGCTGGTTCTAGCGGTCGAAGGTGACCACTGTCAGTAGGCTGCTGCTAGTAGTGAAAATATACTCACAGAAAGGTGTTTTACTATAAAGAAAAAATGTGAAAAATCTAGAAGTGGAACTCTATCTATTGTTGTTAACCTTTAAACTAAAAATGTGATGAAAATTGTGAGGAAAAATATCTTTTCATCCATCCAACATCTTCTGTCTGGTCACAGTCACAGGCTAAGCAGGGTGTGTCAGATGTCCTTCTCCTTAGCAACCCTTTCCAGTCCCTCTTTGGGGATCTTCAGCCATTCCCGAGTTAGATTTTATACAGTGCCTGCATTACTGCTGATGCTGCACCAATCTGCCAGTCCAACTCACTCTTTGCCTTCCCATCACTAGTGAATAAGACCCCAAGATCCTTTAACTCTCTCGCTTGGGGCAGCCTCTCTTACCCAATCCAGAAGGAACATTCCACCATTTTCCGGCAAAGAAAATTACCACGTCTCATTCACTAGCTTACTGCTCTAGTGCATGCTGAAGGCTGAAGGTCACGCTCCAATGAATCCAACAGAGCCACATCATCTGCACAAAGCAGGAAAGCTGTAATGAGGTTCCCTGAGTGGACACCTTTATCCCCTTAGCCACATCTTGAGAACCTGTCCACGAAAATCAAAAACAGAATCGGAGACAAGGGCCAACCTGGCGAAGTCCAACACCCACTGAAAACATGCTTGACTTTGTCAAAAATGTTCTTGCCCAAAGACATTTTACATTTTAGGGCTACGGCTCCATAGGGCCCACATTCATTATTCATTCCCATATAATAATGGAAGTCCAGAAAGCAGGAGTATCTTGAACATGTTAGAAGTATGAGGTAGATTTGTGAAGCCGTGGATCATCTGGTTATTCACATGCCTTCCCACCTTATCGCACTTTCCTGGCTGAAATCTGTCCAAAAACCTTCACGTAATGTATGTTTGCACTTCACATTGATAGAAGAAATAAGAATGCCAAATATTTGGGGAGGTTTCGAAACCCCCAAATATTAGCCCTTAACAGCCAATGTGAGGAGAAGTACAACCAGTGGCTGAATTTAAGTTATTTTCAAGGAATTCCTATGATTTTGCTTACTTTTCTCCAAGTCGTCTACTCCTTTTCCCTGTCACCAACCACATATGGTCGTCCATTTCTGATTATCAGTGGCACCAGTAGAATCCATAGTCTGTGAGAGAATCTTTCACAATACAGCTTCAAGTTATTTTTACATTATTGAAATATTTTCACGTCACACAAACACAAATTCATGTCTTTTCAAGTTGTCCTGCAATTGGCATCTTCATATGTAATTGCACCACACGAAAACACTGCTTTGCATATGATGTTAACGTTCTGTTCCTAACACACTGTAAAAGAAAATGTTTTGACTTTGGTCTTGGTCACAAAGCAATGTTTAGTGATCTTGTGCATTGATGCGTTGAAGTCACGTAACTGGTCTCTCCAAAGATACTCAAGCTGTTTTGTGCAGTCTGGAGGACAGTATTCATACCAATATAATGTTGACGAAGCTTCGGTGTGGTGTAAATAAGACTGATCACTGAAGCTAAAAAAAAAAAAAGTTTACAGCAGAAGTCTAAAAAGACCTTCCTGGCTAACTGGTTCACTTTGAACTACTTTTGGGTTGTGTGGTGACATTAACAACTGGTCATTGTATGAATCATTTTTCTTAAATTATCAAACTACAAAGTGCAGTTTAACAGTAAAAACAGACAATGGTTATAAACTCTAGATACTTGTTTATCATGCATGCAGATACAATTTGGGTTTTTTTTTAAAGATTTATTGCAAAATCATTTATAAGAGCTGCAAATTGCTCATTTTAGAAATGACACTATGCCATGTGAGCCTACATTTTAAAAAAAGTAACAAAAAAAGTCATTGAATACTTCAGGTGTTGTATGGCCTTGGTCCCATAATGGAATGTGAAATGTTCTGTGCTGCCACAAAATGTATTTAGGCTTAGATTTATACTGTATATCTCTGGATGTTTCTTCCTTTTTCAATAGATCACCATGTTAAACCATCAAATAAATGATATACATTGTACTCATGTACTTGGCATTGCATATGTTCTACAGCAAGAAAATATACATAACAAAATCAGACATCTAAAGTTGGAGAAATCCTTGTAGAACAGTTTAAAGGTTGCCTGGGCAAATCCCCAGACCAGCTGGGAAGACATCTCATTGTGAAGCAGCCAAACTCCCTGCAGCAAGGAGCTTAATTCCAGTCTTTTCCCAACGCAGCTTCTCATTGACAGCTCAAGACTATATTATACTTGGCTACTCCCACTTGAATACAATATCATATGTGCAAGTGAACTTTATGAATGTGTGTCAGAATGACGATCTATACGAGTACAGTAGTTCCCAAGATAAATAAAGCCTGGAAACAAAGACAATGTTCAGGTGGAGGTTATTATTAGGTGTTAGAACCTGTCAATTTTCTTATTGGCCACAAAGTTCACGGTTCCCCCTAGAATGAGTCATTTTTCTGAAGAAAGTTTTTGCTTGTTATATTTTTTTGAAGCAGAAGTTTTGGCAGCTTGTTGGTCTAGAGCATTCAGGTGTGTCTTAATACTGTTCCAAGGAGCAAAGACATCAGCAGTGATCTTAGAGAAGCAATTGTTGCTGCCCATCAAGGGTTACAAATCGTTAGCCTCATACCATAATTGCCTAAGTCATTTTTTTTGCCAAATTCTGATATCTGCCTAACTAAAATAATGGCATTGTTTTTTTCTTGTTTTCCAAAAACATTGAAATATGACTTGGGCAATTATGCTATGAGGCTAACGAAATGCAATATTTGAGCAATTTAAAGTCTATGATTCTACAGAGAGAAAGATTATTCAAGTCAGAAAATGGTCAAGATAGTTGCAAATCTTCCCAGGAGAGGATGTCGCAGCAAATTCACCCCAAGGTCAGAGAAATTGCAAGAAATAAATAAATGCATTAAAAAACCAAGAATTGCATCATTAGATTTTGCAGGCCTTAGTTAGCATGTTAAATGTTAGTGTATGCAAGTTTTTCTTAAGTTTGCAAGGGTGCATTGGCATAAGACCAAGGTGGAGATGTTTGGGCATAATGCACAGCACCACATCTGGTGAAAACCAAACACAGCATATCAGCACAAAAAAACCTCATGCCAAATGGAAAGCGCAGTGGTGGAAGGTTGATGATTTGGGCTTGTTTTGCAGCCACAGGACCTGGGTGCCTCGCAGTCATTAAATCGACCATGAACTCCCCTGTACACCAGAATGTTTTTGAGTCAAATGTGAGGCCATCTGTTCAACAGCTAAAGCTGAGTACTTGCAACAGCACAATGATCAGAAGCAGTACAGCAGTACAATAGAAAAGATTCAAGGCGTTGCAATGTTCCAGTCAAAGTCCAGAAAAACTATGGTGGGACCTTAAGAGAACTGTGCATAAAGAAATGCCCACAAATCTCAGTGAACTGAAGCAATGCTGTAAACAAGAGTGGGCCCAATTCTCCCACACCAAGTTGGCAACACGGGTTAGCAAGAATAATGAACGTTTACCGTCTGACTGATGTGGCATTGCAAATGATTAGATTAGATTAGATTACTTTATTGTCATTTCAACTACATATAAATACACAGTGAAATGATATACCGTTCCTCCAGGACCTGGTGCCCCATACAAGGGTAGCGCCTGGGCCGGCCAGGGCCCACCTCCGGCCCAACACAACATCCCGCCTGCGATGTCCTCTTCCCCGGCCACCAGCATCAGGCGACGCTGAGGACTGAAGTCCCGGTCCACACAGCAAGCCAAGATCGGAGTTCGCAGAAACCGTTAATCCGCAGCATCAGTCTCGCGATGATACTCCCCGCGGAAACCAAAAACTTGGCCTGGCAGTTCATAAATAGAACAACGCTGCTGGATCATCAGTTAGCGATCATGAAAAACGACACCGCCGGATCACCAATTAGTCTCGTCCGTGGACGGAGCTACAATGGCGTCTGGTCGTCCTCGAACCTCCAACTTACGAACACGAACACCACCGTACCGGCGTCCACGACACCCGAACACCCGAATACCGGGTCAGAACATGGACAATCACAGGGGTACAAGCACCACCTTGGTTCTGGAGTGGCCGCGTGCTACTGTCGCACCGCCATCTTGGCCCAAAAAAAACCAAAAAAAACAAATGAGATGATAAAAACAAATTATAAACCTAAATAATAATTTTAAAAAATGATATCGGTGAACCTTAACCAGAGCCAAAGCAGATTAGTTTTTAATGTACTGGTTTACTTATTCTTGTCAGTAAAATACAGCCATCCTATAAGACAATGTATTTTTACATTGTTAGATTCTGCTTGTGAACATATAACTCATTAATATTCACTGTGACCTCATTCCAGCTGATGAGCTAATCAGTTGAGCACAATCATGTGCTGCTAAGGGGCAGGTGTCTTCCAGCTAAACAAAGTTTAGCTCATTTTATTGAACGGTTCTCCTCCATGGTTAAAACTGTTCAAATCAGTGTGAAAAAGGGGAGCCTGTTTAGCAAGAGTCTGAAAGGAAGGGTAAGAGAAGTTGTGCTAGCATGCTACAACCACAGTATAATGTGTATTTACAAAAGGATATTTCCTGTTTTAAAGCTAATTATCATAATTAGGACATTATAACGAGGCCAAGGCCACCAAAGGGACCCACAGAGAACTATTCTTGATTTCACTGAGCCAAAACTACAGGTTTGCACATAATGTACAATAAAATAAGGTCCTCTGATATAATTTAAATTGTGAATCCTTCAGCTCAGGGTGCTCAAAACACTTATTGCACCTTTTTATTAGAATACTGCAAGGCAAACTTGTGCTGTGAGTCCAGGTTTGTGTTTCCTGGCATAGGCTCAAAGCCAAGAAAGCCAAATCTTAATACCGCAAAGGCCCTCAAAACTAACTTCATCACCGCTCAGACAGCCCTGCTGACACAGCAGGTTTTCACAGATGCTAAACCTAGGTTAAATACGATGTATAAATAATACATTGCATTTAATTAACTTTTATGTGCCAACTGGGTATACGCAGGTAATCCAAGCAATGTAACTCATCAAGACTGAGTCTGTATTTCTCATAATATAGTTTCTCTGGGACCACTTGTACAAAGATACCATTGAGAGTAACATTTATGGGTTTATTCTTAAATGTGCAGTGAAGCATTTCTGACATGACCAAACAAATTCTAACAGCTATTGAACAGGCAGTTAAAAGCAGACTGTCCAATAGTAAATACTGAAATCTTATAACAAGCCAGGAAGAACAGGAAAATACAGATATATTACAGTTTCAAGGCCCTGGTACTGCATACAAATGGCACTGAGCATTGCACCAGTAATGCTGAAAAAACATATGGGGCTGTGTTCTGAATTTCATTGTTTAGCTGAACAAAAATGGGAGGACAAGAAAAGGCAAGGCAACAACAATGCTTTGTCAACAGTAATACTTTGCCATCATGTTTTTTGATATCTCTCAAACTAAGTCCAGGTTCTAAAATTGTTTAAATCTATCCTCAGATGTAAAACAACACACAACAGATTGATGTTGGGATCATTTTCCTGTTAAATGACCCAGTTTCTGCCAAGCTTTAGCTGTCAAACAGATGGCTTCACAGTTGATTCTAGAATACTTTGGTATACAGAGGAGTTTGTGGTCAACTCAGTGACTGCAAGGTGCCCAGACCCTGTGCCTGCAAAACAAGCCCAAATCCTCACCACTCCACCACTGTGCTTGACATGGTATAAAGTCTTTGCATTGATATCCAACACAGGCACTGTGCATGACAGCCAAACATCTCCACTGTGATTTATTCTGTCCAAAAGCCATTTTTCCACAAGTCTTGTGGTTTCTTCAGATGTACCTTTACAGACCTACGTCATGCTGCTGTGTTCTTATTAGAGAGAAGAGGCTTTCTTCCAAACAAGTCACACTGGTCCAGTCTTTTTCTAATAACTTTAAGGTCCATGACTGTTGTAATTTCTCTGATATTTGCACAATCTGACGTTGGGGTGAATTTGCTGGGATATCCACTCCTGGAAAGATTGTAACAAACTGCTCAAACTTCTTATAGAGGTGCTCACACTTGCTGATGATCAGGTACTCAAGTGCATTTGATTTGCGCAAGCTGGACATTGGTCCCCGAATTACTTGCAGGGAAATCCCTGACTAATGTGTGCTTCATGTTGATGTGGTACTTTTTGCTGGAAGTGCTGCAGTGAGATGAAAGCTCCTTCTGCAGAGTGTACAAATTCCTTTATGTTGGTTGATTGGTACATCTTTCTTTTTTTTTTTTTTTTTCTCAAATTTCCTTCCA
>VUQH01004275.1:0-10151 GCA_015106775.1 Etroplus canarensis | reverse complement strand
ATTGGTACATCTTTCTTTTTTTTTTTTTTGTACTCAAACTTCCCATCAAGAGGGCAATATAATCCATCTTGATCAAGTTGGTTCTGCCGCTAGATAGTGTTGGAGTACCAATTCGTGCCAGTGAGTGGAACTGTGGAATTTTGAGTCACTGTGCATTGCACATGTGTTAATTGTGTTAAGCTCTTTTATCTAATTAATCATGCAATTTGATTAATCTGGATTAATGTGTTAATTTTGACAGCCCTACCTAGGATACAAGGGATTAGATCTCTTGGATGGCTTGAGAATGCCTCAGTCCACACCCCCAGAAGAGGAAGGTCTGAGGTACCAAGCTTAGATTGCGACCCTTACCCAGATAAATGGCAGAAGATGGATGGATGGATGGATGGGATTAGGGTCACTTTGTGAGCCCACCTGCCTCCTAACTCAGACTTTTGCAAGTTTATTTTCTACCTTCCTCCTGTTTGAAAATGACATTAAAAAGCTGATGTATTTGAAAATAATGCCAAAGGTATACCTTTTTTACAAGGAGCAGTTTTTGACCAAAGGTGAGTGTGAGTGTACGTGTGACAAGTTGGGAGAGAGAATGTGTTGCATTTTATAGAGAATATGTAGTAAATTGCTGAAAAAAGTGAACAGAATTATAACAGTAATGGAAGAGAAGCTTCTGACAGCAGTAATTTAAATGCATGTATTCTGCCAGATCTGGAAGTGGAATGAATGTGATTCTGAAAAATACAGTAAGGATTAAAATGAGATGTCTTTAGACCTTCCCAGTAAAATAGATATGCTCTTTCTTCTATCATAGGTAAAGAAAATATACATTGGATATATCATAATGCATATTAACTTCAGAAAATGCTGATCCTGACTTTCTCTGTCCCCAAACTCTCTACAGTATGAGTCCCTTGGGGTAACTGCAGACAAATTTGAAAGTCTCTTTCCTTTGGAGCCTTTTTAATGTATATAAGGGTTCTGACCCTAAGATATATTGCAATTTATCATAGAAAAATCATTGTTCAGCAGTTTGTAGGAGGCATGGAGTGGGACTGTTGTTGATAGCAAGGCATATATTTTGCCTCAAAGAGACGTGGCCCTTTTGAACAAGCTTCCAGCTATGTGTTGCAGCAGCGTTTAGGAAGCGTTGGAAGGTTTAATATTAGCAAATCCAGTCAATATGTTTGTTTATTCAGCTACCTACCTGACTAACTTCCTACTCGCAGCACATGCAGGTCTTACTTCACCTCAGAGAAACTAAAGACTAGATTTAAAAGAGACTTTGCCTCTTGTCAAACTGTTTTAGCACATAATTTCCCCAGATCATCCCTGCACTCAGTTTTGAGTGGGGAAAAAAATAACACTCCTACTTCTCAACTTTGTCAGGTTCTGTTGCTGTGCTGGAAACGGCCATCCCAAAGGCTTTATTTTAAACATCCAAACAGATGAAGGATTGCAGTTGGTGTTTCTCGGGAGCAAGGTGGTTGTTGATAGGCCGACAGAGATGTTGTGATGGATGACCTCGGGCAGACAAGGTGCCAAAATTGCTAATAAAAAGCACTCGAGGGGGCCTTAAACCAAAAGTCAACTAAAGGTTATCAGAACAAAAGAAAACAGAAGCAGCATCCATCCTCCGGTCTGCTAACATTCACATTGATCTTATTGACTCAGTCTGGATGCTTCAGAAATGAAAAAGCACTTTGAGTATGATAAAATGACTAGTAGAATCATCAGACATCATCATCTGGAAGCAAAAAAAAGATGTGAATCACTTGCTAAAAGAACTACCACGAAGCCCAGGTATTCAGGACACACGTTGTTGAATGTTGTCAAACTCTTCTGGAAGCACAGTCCTTCATTTGGGCAATAATTCTCAATAGGTTTGCTGATTTTCAGGAGGGGACGGGGTATGACCTGAAGCAAAGCGGAGTTTTGGGAGCGAGCTGCTCTGAATCTCTGCGCTGAGAGACTTATTACTTTCATAAATGCAGCGAAAGGAATATGAATATTTAATTACTTTTTTTTCTTGTCAAGAATTAGACAGAAGATGCAAGTTTTATAACCCCGGTGGGGAAATGGGGTCGCAACAGTACCAAATAATACAAGAAAAGAAAAATGCAGAAAAAATTAATGCGGGGCAGAAATGTGTTAGTTACATAAAGTATAACAAGAGATGGTGTCATATATTTACAAGATGTAATGGTATAATCTCACTTAAGCAGATATAGCTTCACCATTTTATTTCAGTGCATTAGCAGGCTGGCATTTAAATAACAGCACAAAATGCAATATAAAGCATTAGGAGTTATGGGAAGTTTAGTTGTTTGTAATGTTTGAAAGTTATCATTTGGTAAATGAACATTTTTACCCTTTTCTTTAGCTTATTGCGTGGTAAAAATGTGTAAAATATCAACCTGTTTGTTGTGTTACATAGTAGAATAGATCAAATGTGTGTTAAAACAGATTTGTTTCTTTTTTAAAAGAGGAAAAAAAATAAATAAAAACTTAGGTTCTGCATAACACTAACAGTAGCAAACTATTTTAACTATTTTAACTATTAAAAATCTCCCTCTCACCCCTGAGGGAGTGATATGTGTGTTCCTCAGATGTGGGTCTGAGCTGTTTCTAGGACTGCACTCCTTTTGGGCAGAGACCTCTGATATTGTCCCTGGAATCTGCCAGTCTTCCAGTTTGGAAGTTACAGCTCCTAATGTTGCTACTATCACTGGGCCCACTTTGGATACCACCCCGATGTTTTCATCCTGGATAATGGCTCTGACACTAACTAATCCTCACTTGGTCCCTTCTTTTGCAGCTGTAATAACTTTCACTCCTTTTTTGGCACCTGTGAGGTAAGATCCTAATGTTTACGTGCCAGCTCCATTCCAAAAGTGTTGGATGGGGTTTGGGTCAGGGCTCTGTATGGGCCAGTCAAGTTCTTCCACAGCGTACCTTGATGAACCTCGCTGTGTATACTCTCTGTAATTTTATGTGGTCAGCAGTTTTGTGGCTGAATTGCTGCGGTTCCTGAATGCTTCCGCTTACCAAAAATTATACCTACAGGAATATCTAGGCAGCAAGGAATTTCGCAAGCTAAGTTGCTGCAATGGTGGCACCAAACAGCACTGTGCTGGAATTCAGTGAGCTCTTTAGAATGCCCCATTCTTTCACAAATGTTTGTAAAGGCAGAGTGCATGGCTAGGTGCTTGATTTTATACACCTGTGGCAATGGGATGGAATGAAACAACCGAATTCAGTCTGTTTGTCTGTATATTGGGTTTTGGGTTACTTTAAAATGTTTAGGAGGTGTTTTGGGAGCTGGCTACATTCATGCTGCTAACTTTGCCTAGTTCACATCATTCACAAGTTTAATGGAGTTTTACCCACTTGCTAACATTAAGCAGTAACAGGAGCTTGCTGTGTTGTTGCACACACTCAAACATTTCGACTTTTAGGCTAACGGTTCTGCATTGTACTCCGTACAGACCTTCAACAGTCGCATAGCAACAGCAGCTTCCAGCCAGAGCTTCTTGCATACAGTACGTGTTTTGTGCTTCTTGTTAAAGAATAATGCACCCCGTGGAAACCGAGATCAAGTTATTCTGATGTAAATATGAGACAACCGAGTGCTTTGTGGACAGGTCCAAGCGGAGTCTCAACCCAGACTATTGACCCAAATACCTGCCTTCAAACCTTAAAGACTCACCAGGCGCTGAGGAGTCAGACCGAATGTTTTCGTGTTGGAGAAACTAACCCGCTGAACAAATTCTTTCTGATGTCGTCTTCCTTTCTTTTCTCCCCTCCCTGCCTGCCAGCTGACATACTTTCTTGTAATTCATCATCAGCATGATGAGCGACGGAGGGAGCGTGGGAGAGAGTAGGAGGGAGAAAGGATGGATGGAGAGAGAAAGAAAGTCTGTTTCAGCATCAAAAGACTGTCTCAGAGACTGGGGGGAATACATTGACTCTGCAATGTGCTTTTTGATGATGCCTTTCTGTTATATGAGCTCAATGATACACAACAGCAGCAGAAGCGTATTAGCCTACTTCTCCGTCTCCCGTTCTCGCCCTCCGTCTCGCTCTCTTAATACACTCTGTTGCTCATTATACCCTTTCTTGCGTGCATCTTGCCTTCTGTCTTGCCTCTCATCATAACCTGTCTTTTATTTTGTAAAACATACTTCCTGGAATCAGCTATCTGTCCAGGATGTACATTACAAGGCATCATCTTTATTGTTCTTTATTGTTTCAATAAAGAAGTTTTCTTGAAGAGGCTAATGCATATCTCTAAATCATTAAACATTTAAAGGGCTGTTCCCCGAGTGTTCAATACTACAAAGAACAACGTCCTGCAATATATGACCCAGAAACAACTCACTCCTATCTCCAATCACATCTGCTCTCTGCAATAATTATTAAGGGGGGAAAAACTGGTTTTTTGGCGAGAGATTAAAGAGAATACTGACTTGTTGTGATCATGATGATCACAATACTGTTTTGCTTTGTCAAAATGCAAAGAAGGCTTTTGCACAGCCTAGCTTTGCATCAGTGACAATGATGTAAGCCTGATTAATGTTAGCTTTAATTTAACATGACTGCAGCTCTGCATCAGTAGTTGTTCTGCTAATTAAATCAAACGTATCTTACAAAATAACACATACGAGCACTGCAGCAGCCGTCTTTTAGGAATGATTTACATAAATGTGATTAACTGGAAAACAGTTATTGGTACAAGGCTACAAGCCCATCCAATCTATAATATATATATATTTTTAAATGTGTGATCATGTTTGGATTTTGATTGGTAGTCTTTTTATTAGACACATTTACATTATTCCTATAGACAAAAGTATTAGGTAACCCACATTTTACTACAGGAGCTTTTATGACATCCCATTCTCAGTCCATATGCCTTAATATGGAGTTGGTCCCCTATTTATAGCTATAGAAGCTTCCACTCTTCTGGGAAGAATTTCTACAAGATTCTGGAGTGTGTCCGTGGGAATTTTTGCCCGTTCGTCCAGGAGAGCATTTGTGACATCAGACACTGATGCTGGATGAAAGGACCTGACTTGAAATATTCAATCAGATTCATAACAAAGGTGTTGGATGTAGCTGAGGTCAGG
The DNA here is from genome assembly GCA_015106775.1 of Etroplus canarensis. Classification (NCBI taxonomy): domain Eukaryota; kingdom Metazoa; phylum Chordata; class Actinopteri; order Cichliformes; family Cichlidae; genus Etroplus; species Etroplus canarensis. Next base: position 5,028 of record VUQH01004275.1, on the reverse strand, counting down.
GCTCTGTGTGGGCCGGTCAAGTTTTATCACATGAAACTCATCTACCTATGTCTTTATGTACCTTGCTTCGTGCTCTGGAGCACAGTTATGGTGGAACAGAAAAGGGCCTTCCCCAAAGTTCCCACAAAGTTGGAAGCATGGAAATGTCCAAAATGTCTTGGTAAACTGAAGCATTAAGATTTGCCTTCTCTGGAACTCAGGGACTCAGGTCCAGTGCAGGCAGGCAGGTAGTGCATTACGACATCCTGTAAGTCGCTTGTCATTCTGCTTTGTGATGTAAAGCTTGCATGCAGCTGTTCAACCGTGGAAACCAAAGTAGCTCCTGGCACACAGTTTTTGCGCTGATGGTAATGCCAGAGGAGGTTTGAAACTGCAGAGTGGTGGCGACTTTTACGCACTATGTGCAGCAGCACTCGGCGACCCTGCTCTATAACTTTACACAGTCTGCCACTTTGAGGCTGAGTTGCTATTCCTAAACACGTCCACTTCGCCATATATCCCACTTACAGTTGATTTCACTAACTGACTTATTGCAAAGTGATATCCTATTACAGAAGAGAACCACCCATTTTTTTCACAAATGCATGTAATGGCAGGCTGCATGACTAGGTGGCTGTATACGCCTGTGGAAATGGGACTGAATGAAATACCCAAATTTGGTCATTAAGAGGTGTACCCTTATACTTTTATCAATATAGTGCATATGTAAACATGTTTCATCAAGCTTTGATGGTATGGATACTTAATGTTTGGATACAAAAAAAACTTGATTTCTTGATTCAGACAGCTTCTTGTATTCAAAATCCTCAAGTCCAAGTGAAGTTTTCTGACAGTAAGCCTAATTAGTGCAGTCTAACACTGAAGTTTCAGTCATTATAGGAACTTCTCACACTGCCAAAAATGACCATTCCACATTCAGCTCTGCCAGATGCAGTGGAATAATTTAAATCTTCCGTCTGCACTGTCTCTCGATTCATCTCCCAGTGACAACAGCACTTCTATTCCTCGGACTCATTATGATCAGGACAGAGTGAGCAGTGGCTGCCAGGGAGAGGGTGACCATAGACAGAGAAGTATCTTTGTCTTAAATGTCACCATACATCTCCTGAAAGGTTAAGAAGTCCTTGTTATCATCCTGGTTTGGTTCCAGTATATCTGCATGAGGCAAAGACAGCTGACTGAATTTATTTAAGCCTATTTTACTCAGTGATTGTCAGCGCACTCTTTTATTGTGAATTATTCCAAAGACAAAGCCAAACTGAATTTGAAAAAGCAGATTTTTGTGGAAAATGTTTGGATTGCAAGACAGATTTAGTGATTTTGATCTGTCTGATCAATTTAAACATAATTTAATCCTCTTACCAAAATGCACATTTGGATTTGAACAAAGAACTGAGACATGGCATGTTTTTACAGCACAGGGATGTAAAAACCAAGCTCCTCAAACAATAACCTTGTCTTTTCTGCACCCTGCTGGACACTTAATGTACCTGCAATTGAATGAACTGTATTTACTCCACCACCCTTCTCTTTGTCAAACACACATTTACACGCCCACACACTCATCTGCAGACACAGGGAGAGGCGTGCACATGTGATTAATGCTCTCCCTTTTCACATTTGGTGCTAATTAGAAGCTGCTTGTAGCTCCCAGTGATGATTATTTAGAAGAGGCATAGATACCAGAATTACAGTTGTAGTTTCTATGGACTTGTGTTTAAAAAGTGTGCTTTTTTAGCATTTGTCCATGGGTGGCTGTGACTCAGGAGGTAGCACTTCTAACCAGAAGGTTGGTGTCTTGATCGCCGGTTTCCTCTAGTCTACATGCCGAAGTGTACTTGGGAAAGACACTGAACCCCAGTTTGCTCCTAATGCATCCATCGGAGTGTGAATGTGTGCATGATCATCAAATGCACTTTAAGGCATAGAATAAAGAGCTGTGTGAATGGGGCTTGTGGGAAAAGTGCTTTGAGTGCTCAGTTAGAATAGAAAAGCGCTATGTACGTACCAATTCGTTTACCTTTACCATTACATGACGATTTTTATTTTGGTGATTAAACATAAATAAATAAAAGTTGACAACAAAGAACCGAATTAAATGGAAAGAACACAAGTTAATGACCTAAAAGGTGTATGCTGAAGCTTGAGCTTATGACACCTACTGTTTTTACAGAGCATATCCTAAATGAAAGCAATTTTCTAAGCAGCTGAAGTCAGACTTTGTTGTAATGTTTTAAAATGTTCTTGAGCAACAGGCCTCCAGGCTTTCTGAAGGTATTTCAAAGTTTTACTTTGGACATTGGCTGCTTTTTCAGCCATTTTCAGTCCTGTCCTTCTACCTGACCGTTTTCAGAGAAATGTTTTTGTTTGTTAAAACACCTAACACTGACCTATGATTGATCTGACCTTAACTCAAGGGGTAAACCAATGCTGTGTTGACACACAGCAGACAACTTAGTAAGGAACCAATTTTAAACTTGATCTTCAGTCACTTTGTTACCAGCAACCTGTCGCAAAAACACAGTTGTTCCCAGTTCTTTAGCTGAATCAATAAAAATGTCAAAGATAACACAATTTGACAGGGATACAGTAAAATAGTATTTTTGCACCAACAAGCTGATTCCCAAAGAGTTAATAGCTGAAATTTGGTAAATCTCAGCATGGTGTGCAGTGTGTCCTTAAAAAAACTGAGTAAACTGGACAAGTGAAAGACAAAAGAAGAAGTGGAAGGCCTAAAAAAACTATCTACAGCAGATTTACAGAATCTGAAAGTCATGTCTGTAAGAAATAGGAAAAACTGCAGCAAAGACCTGACCTGAGAGATGCATCCTGCCTTTCTGTCAGTCCGTCTATAGTTTGCAGAAGCCGCATCAGAAATAGTCTTAGTGGATGGGATGCTGTCAAGAAGCCATTCTTAAGGAAGGGAACCTGAAGTATGCCAAATTACACAGGAACTGGACTAAAATCAGTGGTAATAGATGTTATGGGGGCATGAATCCAAATTTTAAAACTTTGCTTCAAATCATCATCAGTGTATACAGAAGAGCAAGGAGATGGGTGTCTACAGTCATCATTAAAACACGGTGGGGGCTCTGTCATGGTTTCGGGCTGCATTTTAGGCAGTGATGTTGGGGGTCTTGTCAGAATTGATGTAATTATGAACCCAGAAAAGTACTGTCACATACTGATCCACCATGCAATACCATCTAGGAAGTAGCTGATTGGCAATGGCTTCATTTTTCAGCAGAACAATGATCCCAAACACGCTGCAGGTGCAGTCAAAGCCTGCCTGCATAAAAAAAAACATACAGTGGTACACTATCAGTCATTGACTGGCCTCTCCGGAGCCTGAACCTCATCATTGTTGAAGCAGCGTGGGATCATCATGACAGAGAACAGAACAAAAGGTAGCCAACATCCAAAGAAGAGCTTTTGGAATGTTCTTCAAGAAGCCAGGAGACCTATTCCTGAAGACTACATAACAAAATGACAAGAAGGCTTATCTAGGAGAGCTCACTGAGACTGAGGTCAGCAGGTCAGTAAACTATACATGGCTTCACAAGAAACATACTATTAGATGGCCTCTCTTACTATGAGGTTTGTAGCTAAACATTCCTGCAGAGTGTAGGTGAGACTGCTCAGCTTAAGTAGTGCAGCAGATGATGGTTAACTTTTAAACTGGTTAGGATTGTACAAACTCGGTTTTTGCCATTTGTGCTGTATTTGCATTTAGGTTTCCACGTGTTTCAATAAATCATTGCACCAGATTCTGTTCACCTGTTGTAGATAGTTTTTTGGGCTTTGCATTTCTTCTTTTGTTCTCCACTTGTCCAGTTTCCTAAAAAATTTAAGTACACACAGCAGATCATGCCAGTGCCACTGGACTGAAAATGAGTGAAAAAGCAGCCAATGTCCAAAAAAATTTAAGAAAACTTCAAAAGACCATCACAAAGCCTGGAGAAATATTGCCCAGTTCCACTTTTAAAAAAGAAAGCCTGGCTCTGTCTATGGAAATAAAAAGAAATGAGGTGTGGCTCAAGACTTTTGCATGGTACTTGTAACTACTTGTAACTCTACTATGTAACCTTTAGTGTGCTATCCCTCTAATGCAACATCTGTCAAGCTTTTTCTTTAGTAATCTGTGAACCATAGTGCCAAATGCTTTTTTTAAGTTCAGCAGTGTGTTCCATTGCATTTGCTATATCTTCTTCAAGTTCCCTTACAGCCACTGAGGCAGATCTATTTGCTCTAAACCCATGCTGGCAGTCACTCAGTATGTTATATTTTTCAATACAATTATTGAGTCTTTGTAAAAACAGCTTTTCTAACATCTTGGAGAGCCGGGAAAGTAGAGAATTCAGCCTGTAGTTGGAGAAATGATGTTTATTTCCATGAACGACTTTTGTTATTTTCATCTTTCTTGGAAATATACCTGTTTGAAAGGACTGACTGCAGCTAGGTTCAGTGGTTTGTCTATATATTCATTCACGTATCCACTCCAAACTTTTTGTTCTTACATTTTTAGAAAAATTTATATTTCTTATTTATTAGCTCCTTTCTATGGACAATATTTTCATCAATCTAGCATAGTGCCTATCAGTGTGTTTCTGATTATTAACAACAGTAATTCAGGTCATTACACAGTTAATGAAAAGTTTGTCATTTGTTGTGTTTGCTAAACGCTTAATATCCTGATGTTGTTGTTGTGCAATTCTGAATCGTTTTCTTGATCATTTCCTGCAAGTTTCCCGGAGAGCGCCGTGCCATTTTGGTACTATTTATGGAGAAAAGTGACATGTGTTCAACAGCAGGTCATGTAAATGGCTAGCATTACCAAGAGCGTGCACAGCAGGTGAGCCAAACATGCAGAAAAGCAAAATGTAGCTGCAGGCTCGCTGCAAGAGAAGCAGCTACACTGTAAACACTAACAACATTCCTTCATCCATTTCCCTAACTGCTTTGCCAGTTCAAGGTTGTGGTTCTGTAAACAAGCGAGATCCTTACTTGATTTTAATCAGTGCCTGTGAC
>VUQH01004273.1:0-11963 GCA_015106775.1 Etroplus canarensis | reverse complement strand
CCCACACACACCCCACCCCCCCACCCCCCCACCCACACACACACACACACACACACACACACACACACACACACACACACACACACACACACACACACACAATCCACATGCAATATATACATGTAAGTACAATCTTATTATCCACATCCATGTGGATTTTTAAACTCACTATCCATGTGCAGTTATGGTGTAAATATGTTCATTATCAACAGCAGTCTTCAGTTTTTCCATTTGTCTGTCTCACTGTGGATTGATGGGGTCCAAATTCTTTAGAGATGGTTCTATAACCTTGAGTCATGCCGTGATTCACACCTGCAAATGTGTTGTGAGGATCACGCTTTAATAAATCTCTGTTCTTTAAATACAAAAAAATACACACAGACCGTACTGTCATCCTAATAATGAAACAAGTCATTCTAATTTTCCCTTTAATCTCATCTCTCTCTCTCTCTCTCTCTCTCTTTCAAGTCATCATAGGTGCTGAGCCTAAATCTGTTTTATAAGACGGCCAAAACAGATATTTTTTAAAAAAATGTAAATAATTTGTGGTGCATGTCAGTTAGAATTATTATTTCTTTTATCCCTGATTCTTAAGATGTCATGGTCCTGGGTTTACAGTCTTGTTTTTGGCTTTGAGCTCCTTAGTTCTTATGCTCTGTTTATTGGATTCTCAGTTCACGTTTAAGCCTCACTTCTAGCCCCTGCCTGTGTTTAGTTTAGTTATTAGTTCTCCTCATGTCTCCTGTGTGTCATCCTGCTGTATTCTTGTCCTCTGTCAAGATCAGTCTTGCACCTGCATTCTCTGTTGTGTTCTCATTCCCTGTTTTACTCCGATAGCCCGTTATGTCCTGTGCATTATGTCAGTTTTGTTACCTGCCCCTGATAGTTGCCACCTGTGCTCCTCTCAAACCTGTTTCTCGTTTGCAGTTAGCGCCATGTGTTTCATACACCTGCCTCTCCTTTGCTCAGTCAGGTGTTCCTTTGGCCATGCCATGCCATGCCATCTTGTCTTCCTGTGTTTCATGTCTAGTCTTTTACTCCTTGGACTTTTTTGATGGACTTTTCATCGGCTTAAAGTTTGTTTTTCATTCACTTTTACCACGTCTGGCCTTGGATTCCTGCATTATTGGGTCCTCACACCTTACCTCGGAACCCTGATCCAAGACTTGGGAGAACAATTTATTAAAAACTAAAATTAAGCATTCTGATTGCCTAGGGTTACAATTAGGGTTAAGGTTAGGGTCATCAGATCTCAGAAGGCTAAATTAAATGCAGGTAATTTAGGTTCACATGCTTTTTTCCATTTAATTACTCAAAGGGGTTACTAGATCATCTTCGTCCATGACTGATTCTATTATGTTTGTATTATTTGCCTGACTGGACTCCACCTATCTACTTTGAAGCTGAGCTCTGGAAAGTTGAAAGGGGTTCAGAAACATTATAATGCACTTTGATGCACCACATATTTATGTGTTCTTTTTCCTTTAATATGTAAGATGTATAAAAGTGTATTGTACTGCAGTTTATGCATGCCAATCTGGGGCTTGTCAACAATGTTTAACTTCAGGACTGAATGTACTGTAACACTTTATCAGACCTCAAGCAATCACACAGTGTTGTCAGCTGACAGACATTTGGATGTAATTAGAGTATTAAGCTGCCGCAAGTGCTGATTGGAAATGAAAATGATGAAGATGATGATGAGTGGCACTTGTGTAATAATGATGACGACGGGCGGACCAACCGCGCGTGCAACACCGACGCTGATGAGGGGGAAGCGGATGAAAATCGATGAAACAATCCAGGCAGCCCCTGCAGGTGATATCTTGAGTTTTCAGCTGGTGGTGGCACTTCCATCTCTCTCTTCCTTAACATCGCTACTCTCATCTCCCAATCTGCAGACGAGGGGGAATTGTCCCATCACTTCTGCTGAGTGGGCAGCCATTTCAAAGTATCAATTGGACACGTGTCAGAGGAAAGTTTTTGCTGCCAAAGCAGCACCTTTCAGAACATATGAGCCCTCCCGAATGAATGAATCGTCCCCTCTGTCTTCCTTTTCCCTTTTCGCCTGTCTCGTTTCTTTCATTCCCCCATGCCGCAGAGGAAGGAGGAGTGCTACAGCGAACAGTTTGAGTGATGAGAGAGATAAGTGGCAGAGATGCTTTGGAAGTGGGGACTCGACGCTAGCAGAGCAGTGTGTGCATGTGTGCGGGTGTGTGTAAGTGTGTGTTAAGGAGGCAGAAAGAGGGCGAGGCGGGAAGGAAGGGAGAAAGACTGAAGGTGACAGATGTCAGTAGCCTGACGATGAGGAACATGATAAGCAGCCTTCCTGTCATTCAGATGTACAGACCATGACATCCATCAAGCAAGCAGTTGAAACCACGCTGTTGTTTGTACAAGCAGGGTCCAGCATATCTGTTGAAAAGCTAAAAGCAAACATAAAACCACCAGCAACTCGCTTGCTTCACTCTAAAAGTAAACTTTTCAAAGACCTTTTTTTTTTTTATTATGTTTTTCCCTCAGCGATATATTTCTACACAAACTTTATTTCCCATTTAGGGCTGCAAAAGAGAACTCAAAGAGAAAAGAAAGAGTCATGGAGATAAATGAATTCAAAGGAAACCTTGTAGTGCATTCTTTTTCCACGACTGGAAGACGAGGAGGTCAGGACCTGTTCATTTGAGCTCCTTCCTCTTCCTGCTGAGGCAGGACAGCGTGGTTTTGGACTCAAATTAATCTTCAGAAAACCACAGAGCAAAGAAATGGCTTTCAGGGGGAATTTTTATGCTTTTAGAACAGGAGCTGATGTCTATTATCGAGTCATATCAAAATATTGCGGTAGCAATGTGATATCGTTTTTAATATCCAGCTCTCTGTCAATAAAATGTGGCCTTTATAAATGCATGTCAGATATGATCATATTTATCTTCTGCTAAAATTCAATACGGTCAACATTTTTTTCATGGAAAATGGTAAAAGGGAAAAATAGCAAAATTTCAGACGCAACTTTGTAATGTTTTTGGAATGGAAAGATAATCAGGAACCAACCTCGTTAAATCTCTGTGGTACAAGGATTCATAGGAGGTAACCCTAACCCAACCTAACCCTATATTTTTGGATAAATGCAAACCTGACTTTTTTTGAAAAAATGTGAATAGATGTGTGTCATCTAGAATAATTAGTTTCTCTAGAATGATTGCCAGGACTTAAGCAAACAATTATTATTAAAACAAAATTGCATATTGTGATTGGCTAGAGTGAGAGTCAGGGTTAGGGTTTGATTTGTCAATGATGACAACTTAGACTTTAGAGGGTTAAAAAGAAGGAATGTATTAGCTACCTGGAAGACCAAGGAAGGCAACTAAGGCAGATGATCACAGAATTCTCCACTTTGTTAAGAAAAACCACTTCATAAAAGCTAGCCAGGTCTAGATCCCTCTGGACAACATAGGTGTATCGCTGTCAGAATCTACTGTCAGGAGGCCTTTTTTAAATGCATGTAAATACAGAGGGTTTATGACAAGGTACAAACCACTGGTTGACTCAAGAACAGGAAGGCCAGATTTGATTTTTACCAGAAAAGAGCTAAAAGAGCCTGCACAGTTCAAAAACGAAAAAAAAGAAACCTTTGTACAGATGAAACCAAGATGAACTCACAACAGAATGATGGGAAGAAAAAGTGAAGGGAAGGAACAGAGAGTACCACATCATCTGTCAAACATGGCGGAGACAATGTTATGGCGTGGTCATGTGCAGCTTCCAGTGGAACCAGGTCACTAGTGTTTACTGATGATGTGACTGCTGACAGAAGCAGCAGAGCTATACTGTCTGCTCAGAGTCAGCCAAATGCTGCAAAACTGATAGGACAGAACCTCACAATGCAAATGGATAATGGCCCAAAACATACTGCAAAGGAAACTCAGGAGTATCTTCAAGGACCAATCAACCAAACAGAACAGCCTTTCAGTTACTGAAGCCAAAACTGAAGGCAGCAACACCCACAAACAACTGAAGGTGGCTGATGGAGTCCTCTAGATTCCAGGCAGTCATTGTGTAAGAATTTGCATCCAAGCATTAAAAAAAAATCCTTATATTTAAAATTATGATAGTTTGTCCCGTTACCTTTGAGCCTCTGAAAATGGGGGTTATGCTTAAAAAAAAGGCTGTAAGTCCTAAACCATTAATGCAGATCTTTTGTTAAACCCCTTTATTTAAAGGTGAGAGTCGGCACTTCACAATACTTATGGCTCTAACCGTATTTGCAAAATAAATCAGCGCTTCATGTTTAGTTTCGTCTTTGCTTGTGCAAAGCAACTGTACATTTTTTTTTCCCCAAGCAAACACAGACCTGATGGGAAAAGGTCCTGCATCAAACCCATAATGTCTCCCCTTCTGGGCCAAGCCAGTGAACCAGGGATCTGTTAAAGGGCATTTTTCTTGTAGAGGGAGCAGCAATCCTGCACACCGCTATAGATTCTCACTGTCTCTTCTTCATCCTCTGCCTCTGTTCCCGATCGATTTGAGTAAGAGCATGTCCTGGAGGCATGTGCGACCATATACAGTACAGTACACTATACACTGTATGTCAGGCCGTCTGCACAGGACTAGGAACCACTGTTCTTCAGCCCAGACTCTCGTTTGCAAAAGAGCCACCGCTATTCTGTAATTTGGTATTCTCTCACAAAAATATGCTCTAAATATCATCTCATGCTACAGTAAACGTACACATACAACTAGTAATATCTCTTAGGCAGTAATTTTCCTGCACCATAAAATGAGTCATTTGTCTCCACTATATTTTTTTATTTCTCTCAGCCAGCGGGGAAGGAGGAGCACACTTCAAGAGCCTTGCTGCTGAGATTAAAACCTGATGGAGGGTGTCTGAGTAATGCAGGTGTGTGGATATGAGTGTATGTTTGTGAGAAAGAAAGAAGACGAGAGGGGGAGAGGGGATTAAACCTGTACCTCGGGGTCTCTTTGCGAAGTCAGGGAGGTGCTGGAGAGGAGGAGCGGGAGTGCTGACAGGGCAGTCTTGACTTGTATGATATGGACACACTCATACCACACACATACACACACACACACACACACACACACACACACAGGCAGCCAGCTCATCTTTTGCATTATTTATGAAATGGCGCCATTATCTCTTGTTTTACACCTTGCACCGACTCAGTGCCAGGAAAAGAGCAGCGCGTTTCTGTACACCCAACACAAGCATGCGTCCATGTGTGTCTTCATTGGACAGGTTAGAAAAAATAGAGAAAGACAAGGAAACTGTTACCAGTGATAAAGGGCAGTTCCAGAGAAATATGTAGTGTGGACATAACACATGACAGTGGGTGCAAGAGAAAAAGCAACAGACCTGATGATACAAGACAGAAAAAAACATGAAAAGCATCATTCATAGTTATTTCTACATGCTGTTATGATTGCAGTTTTGTAGGAGAGACTACCAAATACTGAAGTGCTAGACTAAGACAACGTCACAGCAGATCAACAGAAACTAGCAGCAAGAAAGCAAATACTAAAGTGCCTATTAACCTGCATTCTTTTAATGGCCGCCAGAGGGCGATACTTGTGGCTGCAAAAATGAATTCTGGTCCTACAGGAGTTCATGAGAAAACAGGGTTCCTCTGAACAAAAGGTTAAGTTCTTTTTGTGAACTTTGGTCATCCTCAGTTTCAGAAGATTCTCATTGGCTATTAAGCACCTTCAGCTACTCCCAAGGGGTCGCCTCAGGTGGTGAATCCGCAAAGGTAAATTAGCATATATTTTCCGCTGGATGCCCTTCCTGACACAACTCTCCCATAGTGGGAGGGGAAAACCCCATACTTCAATGAGCATGGGGTTTCGTGGTCACATCCTTCTCACACCCTGCTTTAAAACACCAGGATAATGTGTTTAAACAAGAAAATTATTCTGCAGTTTATCACTTTAACAGGTAAGTTTTCTCTCACTAAGCACCTTTGTGATGGAGTTTTTTTGCAGTGTGAGAAAACATTTAACAACTTTACCACATTAGCAATAAGAGCCTTGATAATGGAGATGGGGAAACTCCATGTCAGGTTTAATAAAACAGGCAAGTTCAGCAGGCGAAGGCTCAAATCATTTGGCTGACTGAATGTACAACCCCAATTCCAAAGAGGCTGGGACCCTGTGTAAAATATAAATAAATACACACTGCAGTGGTTTGCAAATCTGATAAACCAATGTTTTATTCACAAAAGAAACCATATCATAGCTCATGTCTCAAAGCAGTTGAGACAGGGTCATGTTTACCGCTGTGTAGCATCCCCTCTTCTTTTAACAAATGTTGTTAATGTAAATGTTGTCCCACTCTTGTCTGATATAGGATTCCGGTTGCTCAACAGTGCAGGGTCTTCTTTGTCTCGTTTTGAGTTCTATGAAGCACCAAAAGTTTTCTATTGGTTAAAAGTCTGGAATGCAGGCAGGCCAAGGTTATTATAGTTAACTAAAATTAAACTAAAAAGTAAAACTGCATGAGAAAAATAATTTTAGTTAATGGAAATAAAAATAAAAACGAGACTTTTGGGAAAAATCTACACTAACTAAAACGACATTGTGGGATTATGAAACTAACTAAAATAAAACAAAAAACCTACAGGAAACGTCCTTAGTTCTAGCTTTTGTCAGCTGGATTCAGTTTGGTCAGTCAGTCTGTCTGATGAGGCTTTGGTGCTTCTTACTGAGACTCAGAATGTCTACATGATTGTGACTCATCTGCCTTCACAAAGTGTAATTTCTGATCTAAACATCTTAAATCTTCCCCTGACAAATACCATCCATATTAAAATAATCAAGAAAACTAGGCATATGTTGCTCTATAACCTGTATATACCTTTCATCATTGTTGCTGCCTTTAAAATGAGTAGAAATTAGTACAATTCCACGGCAGGCAGAAGAACTTCAATTAAGTTCTGATGAGCACAATTTAATCCCCCAAAAGTTCCTGATCAGTGGGTAGTGTTTTATAGAATTTCAGGATCTTTAGCATTACTGCCACCTACTGGTCTGGAGTGCAGCAGTTTGCAGTACAGTATGTGAGATGACTAGTTTTTCTAATCTCCTAAACCAGGGTGTGACTGTACCAACCGACCACTTAAAGGATAAATTCTGTGTCCATTTTGAGTGGAAATGTTGCTGTTGTCTTGTTTAAATATAACGACTGACTACCAGTATATTTTACACATTTTGTTGTCACTTGTAGCTGCATATTATGGGTCTAATATACACTTAAACTTCTTTTCTTTTTGTTTGTTGATTGCTCGATCCTAGACTGAACTGAGCTGCATATAGCTAGTATTAGAATATAAGGAAAGGGAATGTCATTAATTCTCTGAACACTGGGCAAATTGACTGTAATTAAGGTTACTGAGGCGACAGAGAGTCCGACTTCCCCTTGCTGTTCATGAAGTCACTGCTGAAGTTCTTTCACAATATATAGAGAGCCATTATTATATCGGAATACAGGGAGATGAGGGAATAGTATTTACATCCTGTGAGCCGGCACTGTGGCCTCGTATTGCTTTTTATTATATGACCATCTTGGGCTATTATCAGACCTAATGACTCGCAGTAGAGGCTGTCATGCACTTTGTATCTTCATATTTAAAGCAGTGCAAAAATGATATTGTGAAAGCAGCCTCTCTCTCACTTCAAGTTCATGTCGGAAGGAAACAGAGACGCTATTCTCAGATAGTTACTTAAGTTTACTAAGGTGTTTTGTATTAAGATGGATGTTGGATTCCAGGGGAATTACCTTGAAAGGCCTCATGTGTCATCATGATTTCCAGCCCTCCTTACAGCATTAAATTATTTAGCTGTTTTTGCAATTTGTGTGTCTACAGTTCAGAAAGCATCTATTGTCCCTGACCTCTTTGGAGCTCTCATGCTACTTTCCTGCTAATTATAAGAACATTCATTCTGCTCTGGTTGCACACCACAACAAACCTCACTGCCGTTTGAATTAAAACGAACAAGCATGTGCATTTACTAATATGCGGCATAAATTGGATAGACACGGTTACATGACTAATTGGTGCATCATGTCAAACAGCCAGACAGTTGCTGCTTTTTCTTTAGTAAGCTGTGTTTAGCATTTCCTTCCACAACAAATGAGGTATTGCATAAAAGTACACACTGAAGCATAGGTCTAACTTCTTTAAGTTGGAAATGTTTTTCTTCAGTGTAACTTTAAGAAAGTTAGGAGCCCCGTAGTCACACATATCCGCACTGGCATCTGTTGTTAAACTTACTGCAGCACAGTGACTCACTTTCTTCTGGCACTGTTGGGGAAACTGGAGCACAGATACTACCAGTTGGCTCCCGGTGCTTCAGTCTAACAGTAGAGAAGAGAAGCTATAGCCTGAGACTCTGCCTCGCTCCGCTGCTTTTTCTCGTAGGTGGTAACTAACACTTACACCCCTGAGACTGGCATGTGATTTGAAGCAATCTATAATGTCTGCTTTATATATGAGGAATTAATTTTGGCTGTCCACAAACTGAGCTCCGCTGAGGCTTCCGCCGACTTCCAGACGATAGAGCAAAACTCAGAGCTGAACTCCGCTTGTTACTTCTTCTCCATCTAGTAACGTCAGAATATGTCAGCGCACAGCAGAGGTACTTTACATTAAGCTGCTTATGGTAATATAGGAAGTGTGGCAGTCATTGCACGCCACCTCTTTGGGAGTGACACTTTAGTGAGTACTTTACAAACACTCTGGTTTTCTGTTAGTCAGACAAGTCACATTTGGAATGATTTATTACAGCTGCAGAAGACACTTAGACTTTAATGTCTGGTCTCTGAGTGCATCACTGCCTACAAATATGTTACATATTAAAAAGAGTGAGCAGGATTACTATTGTTATATGCCTTAATTTTAATGAGAACTGCCGCACCACAGTTATGCTCCTTATCTAACCTGTGAAGTCGCAGTTTATATTCATTTCAGTCCGGACTTGTTGCTTGACCTTTTGGGTCACATCATTACTTTGTCAGAATACGCACAAGAATTCGGTCCCTGTTAGCTTAACCTTTGGTCACCAACTTAAAATGTGGCATAAATCCTGACTACTCAAAGAAAGGGGATGGGCAGCAAACCTGAATATGTAAAGCCTTTGGTGGGTGATGTTGCCAGTGTGCGGGCCTAAATATGCCACTGGTGTTATTTTATCGTTTTTGTTTCTGTTTATTAAACTTTTTATTTATGTATGGTTAAATTCATTCATATAATCCAACACCAGGTGATGGTGCCATACCAAAAAGTGACTTTTGAAATCACAGTATATGCAGTGGATCACTACCTTTAGGGAGCAATGTAGCAATGACATCTGCTAAAGGCAGTGTTATCATGAAAATGGTCTACCGCTGTGAACATTTCTTCATGCTCACTAATCACTAATAAAATGTAAATTGTGTTAAATAGTTACTTTTACTCTTGACAGATATTAATAAGTTACATAATAAGGTCTTGTTATAAAAAATTGATAATTTTGTATATTATATACTGTTTTATGCATTGTATCATAGCTGATAATGATGTTACATTCTTATGCTGTTTTCCAGACAAACATAATTTTTTTAATATTACACTATACTGTATTTATTTATATTAATTTTACCAAATGTTGTTATTTTGTATTAAAGGATTCTGCTGTTTACAGTAGCCAAAGCTGCTGGAGTCTCAGAAAAACTCACAAGCTATCCTGTAGAGTTGGTGCAGGGGCAGATGAAGTGTGAGTGCCCAATGCCCCACCACCAATGCCAGTGGACTAGAGTATTGTTAGTCTTAGGATGCCCAACACCTTTGGATGAAAGTGCATATAGGACCAGTGGGATTGTAATTTAGGTACATTTACTCAAGTACTTCAGTGAAGTACAGGTGTTATGTGATTGTGCTTTATTTGAGTATGCTGCTTCTATGCTACCATATTTTGGATTTAAATATTGCACTTTGTACTTGATACTACTCATTTGAAAGCTTTACTTATTGTGCAGAAAAATTGCATTATTATCCTACCAAGTACTGAAACAACCAACAGCTGAAAATTTGAAGGAATATACACATCAGTGAATCAAAAATTATGATCCAGTATGTATATAATCCTGAAAAGTGACATTCTAGATACTTTTAGGTACTTTAAATATTTAATTTTATAATAATTATGAATAAATAAATATGATTAATAATATTTGTATTAGAAAATACAACATATGCACCATTAAACTAGTTAAGAAGCATTACCAAAAATCTAAAATCTAAATAATTTTTTTCCACTTCGCAAAACAATTACCCACCACCAAATTGGGTTTAAACTCCTGTGCAGTCAATAGTTTCTATGCAAATGTTCTACACTGATTTTATTTCTGATTTAATTTCCTGATGTCCAGACGTGTTTTTTAGTTAACTGAAATAAAAATAAAAACTAGACTTTTGGGAAAAATCAAGACTAACTAAAACAACATTGTGGGCTTAGGAAACTAACTAAAATAATATAAAAGTATGCAGGGAATGTTCTAAGTTCTTGTCTTTGTCAGTTGGATTAAATTTGGTCAGTAAGTCTGTCTGTCTGATGAGGCTTTGGTGCTTCAGTTTATTGAGACTCAGGATGTCTACATGATTGAGACTCATCTGCCTTCACAAAGTATTTTTTTTTTTGTCTTATAATTTCTCATCTAAACATCTGAAATCTTCCTCTGACAAATGCCATCCATAATATAATAATTAAGAAAACTAATGAAACTAATGAAAACTGAATTCAAAACACTTATGCCATCACATTTGGGTGAGGCCGGTCTAACACTGAACTCATTGTACTTTAAGCCAAACTGCAATTTTTTTTTTGCTAAACTAAAATAGTTTTTGCACCTAAATCTAAGCAAACAGCTAAAGAAAAGTTTTTAAAAAGTAAAAGTTGGGAAACAGAAACAGGTTAGCAGTCTTATCATTTATAGGAACACTACTACTACACTAGGACTTTTTACTATGCTTTTTAAAAATGTGGTTAAATGGCAAGAAACTTTCTTGAGCATATCCAGTGGACATCCAACCTCGACGTCCTCTTTCTCTGAGGTTGTAGAACCACACAGATTTCTCCCAGCCAGTCAGCAGATGTCAGACTATGTCAGTGATGGTGGCATTATGGCATTATAGCATCTAACCCCCGAATCCCAACCTCAAATTTTTTTTTTTGATAAATGTCACACATTTCAAAAAAATACTATATTCCAGTGACACTCTAGGCTTGAAATTTGTAAGTATTTCAAAGTATTTCACTGAGTGTCCTGTAAAGCATTCAAACAAGTACCATAAATATCAGTTACAGCTTCATAACAATCAAGCCACATAATGTTTATAGAAGCACAATCATTTATAATGTTGATAAACATCTGTTACAACATTACAATAAGTAATTAAACTAATTTGTAAACCAATTATCAAACTCTACTATAAAAACACAAACACTATTATAAAAACACAATTGAACACTATTATAATTTCTTTGTTAACTTCTTCTTCTTCTTCTTCTTCTTCTTCTTCTTTTTTCGGCTGTTCCTGTTAGGGGTCGCCACAGCGGATCATCTGCCTCCATCTCACCCTATCCACCGCATTCTCTTCCCTCACACCAATCCTCTGCATGTCCTCCTTCACTACATCCATGAATCTTCTCTGTGGTCTTCCTCTTCTCCTCCTGCCTGGCAGCTCCATCTTCAACGCCCTTTGTCCAATATATCCACTATCCCTCCTCTGAACATGTCCAAACCATCTCAGCCTTGCCTCTCTGACTTTGTCTCCAAACTTCTCAACATGAGCTGTCCCTCTGATGTACTCATTCCTAATCCTGTCCATCCTGGTCACTCCCAGGGAAAATCTCAACATCTTCAGTTCTGCCACCTCCAGCTCTGCTTCCTGTCTTTTTGTCAGTGCCACCGTCTC
>VUQH01004272.1:1332-17719 GCA_015106775.1 Etroplus canarensis | reverse complement strand
AAAAAGGAAAAAAACCCAAAAAAAAAAAAAAAAACAAAAAAAAAAATTAAATAAATAAAAAAATAAAAAATATAAAAAAAAAAAAAAAAAAAAAAAAAAAATCAACTTTTGTAAAGCTAAAACTTATTTACAACCTTGAGTGATTTTGCCACCATCCTCCTTCCACAAGGAGGCACTGTTGCCTTTGGCCTTGTCTCACCTACCTACCAGACAAAAGCCCTGCCACCAAGGTGGAGATGATGGGAGTCTTCCTCGCGCTGACACGTGCCAGAAACGAGAAGAGCAGACCATCTCGAGCCATAGCAAAGATAATGCGTGGCAGTGGAAACATGGAGCCAAGGAGACTAAGCCGAGGATAAGAGGAAGGAGGAGGAGGAACAGATTTATACTTTGAAGAAATGCTTGTGAACTCTGGTTTCACACAAGGCCACAACCATTCTCAACCTAGCATCCGGACAACCGTCAAATCTACAAACTTGGTTATGGTTGACCTATTGTGCATTAGGGCCACGTGTACAAAGAGTCTTGCGGGATTGTAAGACAGGAACCACAGCCGGTTAGGGAGTTTAGTTTGTGACCTCACCTGCCGCAACACCTGATGTTACTGTAGCTGTTAGAGGGGTTTTGGTTCGTGCGTTGATTCTGGCCAAGCATTTGAAGAGCAGGCCATCTTCTGCCATGGCCCAGATCACTCTGGGCATTGGGAACATGGCGCCTAGTAAGCTAGTAGAGAGAGAGAAAAGCATGCCATGCAAGTCAGTGCACACAAGGAGAAACTACTGAAAAAAAACAAAACAAAAACAAAAACAGTTGGTCCATATCACGACAATGCATTTAACTCAAAATGTGGGTCAATAAACCTGCGGAGTTGCTGAGCAGGTAGTTGTTCCCATTCAGCCACAAGAGCATCACTGATGTTAGGTGATAAGGTCTGGCTCATAGTTAGCTCTGCATTTTTTTTTCATTGAAATCCAGGCTCGCTATACTGCTATACTGAGGTCAGATCCTTGAACTTTTCACAATGTTGCCAATTAGTCGCAAGCATGCTGCGGTCTAAAATATTGTAAAGCACAAACTGTAAAGGGATGCAAAGATACTTTTAACCAAATGGCCATCTAAAGATGAGCATGCCAGTTAGTCTGCGCATTAATATTCAGTAAATATCATTTTATTAATCCATTTTAAAACAATGTATACATAATACACAAGCAAAAAACCACACTACATGATTACATGTCTGCAAATATTATGTACAAATGTTGAGAAGCTAATTTAAAACTACACTGTAGCTTGTTTGTTTGTAGTCTGCAATCAGCTTGAAGGAATAATGTTTTATAGCGTGGAATCTTTCTTTGCTTTGATACAGACTTGCTTGCATTTTTTTTCCACTATTCAATTTATCTACAGGTGGAACGGCAAATCAAAACTACAGTACAGCAATGTCCTACTGCGGGTACTTTGTAAGAAAAATATTCTCTGAAAATATTTTACTGGGTAAAGTATTTGTTTGATATCAATAATACACACAATGCATTCTGGTGATTAAAACTGTACATACACAGTCTTGTTTCTTAACAACAAAATTTCACAAACCACCTTTTAATAAATTACATATTGTCTTTGCAGGTTTTTAAAATGAAAATCATCTTTAAAATAATTAATACAACATACACTCTGCAAGTCAGCTCTGTAAGGTAAATATGGCTTGTGCCACTTACTTGTATTTTTATTGAAAATTCTAGCTTATCTTACAGTAAGTAAAAAAGACAAAAATAATAATAAAATGATAGAATATGATATTCAGTGTAATGGACATGAGTTATTCATTCTAAAAAAAGCTGTGTTAAACAATTACAAGTCTTCCATGGCTACTCATGCTGAGAGGCAGTACTAGAAAACACTCTTACCTGGTTGACAAAGCACATAAAGAGCCAATAGCTACTGCATAAGTGGCTCCCTCCCAGCCCACATAGTGAAAGGCCACAGGAAGAGGGCTGTTCTTGTCCAGCAAGTAGTAAGGCATCATCACAGTGAGGGCTGCGGACACACCAAAGTATGCCACAAAACAGATGAGGAGAGAGGCCACAATCCCAACAGGAATGGCCCTTTGTGGATTCTTCACTTCTTCTCCTGGGGAGGAAACATGACCCTACAGGTTAGAGAACAGAGCTCCTGTGTGAATCATTGGTTTAATGTATTCTCTCTCACCCGTAGTGGCAATGCAATCAAATCCTATGAAGGCATAAAAACAGGTTGCAGCACCAGAAAGGACTCCAGTCCAACCAAAGGGCATGAACCCGCCTTCACCAAGGCTTTTTTTGTCTGCAACTGAATGCGACTCACTAGAAGTAGAAGAAAGAAAACATTTGCTTATTTTACCAAAACTTGACATATAATTAGGGATACAGACATGTTGAGAATGGGAGCTTCATTTCACCCACTTAAGGCTAGCGTGTCTGGTGGCATTATAGATTTCTTTAGGGTCCAAGTTCCAGTTTTCTTTGTTTCCTTTAACTAAGCCAGAGATGATCACAAACAGCAGCACCAGCACATTGATGCAGGTGAACACTTTATTTACCAAAGCGGACTCCTTTACACCAAAGACGAGCAGTCCTGTAAGCATTTAAAAACATATGAGATTAATTAACATAATATGACAAAAAACAGGCAAAAGAAAAATATATAGCTGTTCCTGACCTGTCAGAATGAGTATGATTAGGACAGCAAATATGTCTGGATATTGCGCCAATACTTCTGGGACATTCATGGTCATATATTTTCTGCAAAATTGCTCAATGTACCCTCCAATCAGCTCATCAAAGGTTGCGCTCCATGCCCTTGCCACACTTGAGGTTCCTATGCAGAGAAACATATATATGAAAACTTTGCAATATCAAAAATAGCAGCCAGCTCCTTTTATTCCTCATTTAAAGTGTCTTACCAATGACATAAGAGAGAATGAGATTCCAGCCTGTGATAAAGGCCCACAGTTCTCCAACTGTAACGTAGCTGTAGAGGTAAGCTGAGCCAGTTTTTGGGACACGTGCTCCAAACTCAGCGTAGCAGAGACCAGCCAATACAGAAGCCAAGGCAGCAATGAGGAAGGAGATGACGATAGCAGGTCCAGAGCTCTCTCGGGCTACAGCACCGGCAAGCACATAGACGCCAGCACCAAGCGTGCTGCCGACACCCAGGGCCACCAGGTCAAACGTGGTGAGGCATCGAGACAAGCGGGATTCATCTGAGTTACTGTCCACAACCTTCACCCTCAGAAGTTGCTTCCCAATGCCTTTTAATGTTGCCAGAATCATACTGGCTTACACTCTGAAGAATTTTTTTAAGAGTAGATACCTGTTGACAAAACAAGACAGTAATAATGGTAGAGTACTAAGACTGCATTGTAAATAAACAAATGAAGAAATTCCTGAGACTGAGCTCACTGCCTGTTCCAGTGACTGAGGTCAGTGCAAAGAACATTTGAGGAAAAAAAATCAGTCCTTGAAGTCAGACACAGAGAATTAAATTCATTTTAAAGAAACAGTGTCTGGTGCAATTGATTCAAATACATGCATTCTAGACAACAACATAATTGAGAGTTGAAATACCCTGCATCGGGACATACAGGAACAATATGAATGAGCTTGAGTGCAAGTCCAACACATTCACAACAGAAAACTATATAACAAGCCATTTGTCCACAAAACAGAAAGTCTCATAATTCTTGTAATACTCAAAGGAGGAGTTATTTTTGACCCACAATAGGGACAAATGAGTTCAATATTTGCGCACACCTTCATGGAAACTGATACAATATTTACTTTCTAAATGTTTACATATTCACTAAAATAGTAACAGCCTGCATGGATATAATTTCTCACTGACAAGGTACATAAGGGTATAGCAGGCTACACATTTTAATGAAGCTTTAAGTAGCTCTAACCAGGTTGTTTTTATTTCAATTCAATTCAATTTATATAGCGTCAATTCACAACAAAAGTCACCTCAAGGCACTTTACACTAAGGTGAAGACCCTACAGTATTAGAGAGAAAACCCCAACCAAGCATTTGGCAACTGTGGGAAGGAAAAATTCCCTTTAAACAGGAAGAACCCTCTGGCAGAACCGGGCTCAGGGAGGGGCAGCCATCTTCCTCGACCGGTTGGGGGTGAGGGGAGAGAGAAGAGAGCAAGGAGAGCAAAGAGAGACACATACTTTTACGCAAACAAGTTTTGAACGTGTAGAGAGAAAATGGGTGTCAGCTTACTTGTTGGTTCTAAATTTGCATACTAACATAACGTGAAATCAAAAATTGATTGTATTGCGTAAGTGTTTATTCTGCAGACGCTTTAACATATGCTTTGGTATATTATACATTTAAGCGAGATAGAAAGTTTTCCTAGGACTCTTATGCAGTTATTTGAAGAACTAAGTACACCCTTAGTCCTTTAATAGGCATAAAAAGGGTACATAGCAGCCAGGAGCTGTGAATCAAATACACTTAGTAACTGATCAGTAGTCAGCGTGACCACCTCTGTAAAAGCTAAGTTTTTGCAGTTTGCTGGTCTGGAGTGTGTGTGTTAACACAATGCCACTATCTTCCCAAGGTCAGACTGTGCAAAGCTCAGAGAAACTGCAATAAAAAAACCCAAGAGCAACATCTCAGACTCTACAGGCCTCTGTCAGCATGTTAAATATTTAAGTTCATGACAGTACAAATAGAAAAAGAAGAGTATGGCTAGCTTGAAGGAGTCGCCAGGAGAAAGCCTATTTTTTCTAGAAATGAAAAAAGTAGCGTTGCATCTGATCAAACCACAAAACTTATGGAACAACATCTTTTGAAAAATAAGACCAAAGTGGACATGTTTGTTAAACAACAAACACAGCATATCAGCACAAACACCTTATACAAACTGTCAAGCACGGTGGTGGAGGGTTGGTGATTTGGGCTTGTTCTGTACCCACAAGACCTGGCCACCTTGCAGTCACTGAAATGTCAGTAAACTCCTCTGTATACCACAGTATGCCAGAGTCACATTTGAGGCCATCTGTCAGCTAAAGTTTGAACAAAAGCAAAACTGAATGACTTAAAAAAGAAAATAATAAAGGTGTTGGAATGCCAGAGTCAAAGTTTAGCCCTCATCCTGATGCTATGCTATGGTCAAACCTTTAGAGAGCTCAGCAAACCTCAGTGAACTGAAGCAACGCTGTAAAAAAAGAGTGGGCCAAAATTCTCCCACAAAGATGCTAGAGACTAATAAAGTCAGACAATGATTACTTAATTATTGCTGCTAAAGGAAGTTCTACAAACTATTGAATCATGGAGTGTACTTAATTTTTCACAGGGCTCTATGCAATCCTGTGAAAGCTCTCTTTTTAAAATGACTATATGCACTAGCATGAACACATTTTACATATATAGTATTATCTAACAATTTGCACTTTACATACTTTAAATATGGAGCGTGAACTAACATCTTATGAGCTAAAGCTGTTCTGTTCCCATTTTCTGTTCTGTTCTTACTGTAAACATTATTGTTACATGTTTCTCCAGGTAAAAGTCGTAGCAGCATAAGAAATTTCAAGGTAATGAATATATTACATATTCTTTAGATGCTTCCAAATTTTAATATACAAATGCCAAATAACGAACATAAATGAAATAATGCCAAAGCTATATGATAGGTAAGCAGTAATGATCATTGTATACTTTTTAAAAAATTAAGCCAAACCACCCAACAGTCATTTCAGACCAGTGTGTACCTACTGATATTTTGTAAACAGTGGCGTAGTTCTTGGCAATGCAATGCTCAGTCTTAATCCTCTGAGGTCCGAGTCATCATAGGTGATAACCCTGACCCTAAGCCTTCATTTTGGAAAGGGCCAAAACTTACTGGTTTTGGAAAAAAATCAGAAAGGTTTTTCGATTCATGCCTGTTAGAATAAATATTTTATTTGTTCCTTGATAGCCAAGGCTTGGGAGAATAATAATAATAATAATAATAATAATAATAATAATAATAATGATATTACATATTCCTACTGTCTGGGTTTAGAGTTAGAGTCTTTACTGATAATGACTTAGTCCTCAGCAGGTTAAAGACTCTGCTAAAACAGCACAGCAGGACAGATATACATCTGCCAAACAATCCTGACTGATACTCACTTTCACAACACAGTACAAAACCAGATCTTCTGCCTTTACTGAAGAACTCAGTTGGTCTGCTTTCAGATTAAAGTTCCACTCAACTTCTTTCTCTAGTTCTACAGTTGGGAGAGACGTTTACAAGCACTGGTTTGGAACGTGACACATACGCATGTCAGTGTACACACCATTCAGGTAGCTGGCCCACAAATAGAACAGTGACACATCACATGGCCTCAGGAGCAGCTGTGATGACAGAGATATTCTCCGGGGGCTAAACAAACAGGCTCTGGCAGGTTCTTATTATCAATTCAAAAACAGAAGATGACTAGGAAATTACGGCTTGATTAGATTATGTTTCTCTCTCTCTTACAGCAGTTTCTATTTTTTAATTTAAAAAAAACCCTTGTCAACAATTCAGGTTTCCCATTATTGGGTGGCACAGTGGAACAGTGGTTAACACTGTCACCTTACAGCAAGGACATTCATGGTTTGAACCCCAGATGGGGCCTTTTGGTCTGGAGTTTGCACGTGCTCCCTGTGCCTGCGTGGGTTTCCTCTGGGCACTCCAGCTTACTCCCACAGACTAAAGACATTCTGTTAATTTGTGATTCTAAATTGGCTATGGATATGATATAGATAAAGTACTTGAAATGCTTTGAGTGGTCAGTAAGACTACAAAATGCTATATAAATGCAAGTACATTACATTGCAAATTTGCCCTGTGTTATCACTGTAGAAGACGAGAATAACTGTTTCATTTGTGAACGTACAGATTCACACTAAGGAAATGATAACCAAGAGAATCAGTTGGATTCTAGCAAGATTTGTGAGATCACAAAAACAAGAAAATCCATCTTTGCAGGCTTTAACTTGTGTGCTTGTAGCTAAACCAAGTTGGTTTAAACCAGTCCCATGAGGAACTACGAGCCAATAAGATTGCAGCCACAAGTGTGTTTTAGGCATGATATTATACAGGCCACCTTTTGGAAGCAGCCACCTGTGAGTGATTTAAAAGCATGTATCTTCCATGCAAAAAACTGTTTAACTACATAGCAAACTACAATGACTCCTTGCTGGCTTGCGCGTCCCATAGTTTGTAGAAGACAGATGGTTTAATCATCTGTCAATTGCTTTTTGAATGTACTAGTCCTTTTCACCAATAGTTTACAAGGATAACTTTCCAGGTGGTTCTGTATAACAAACCATCTGGCATGTCAGGTTAGGGTAACCCCACCACAAGTTCGAAAGTTCTACAGGAGATAACATTCAATGATTAGGTCAACCTTTAGTCTAAAATTCACACTTTTGATTTGCCTTTCTATGCTGTGATGACCTGGGCAGCCAGACATTTTATTTCTGTTTGATCAGACCAACATGTGCTTGCCAGAACAACCAGAGTAAAAGTGTAAAGTGTCCTAGGATATGTTGTGCTAGGGGAAGTATGCTACATCATGTCCCTGGAATAAAGACAACAGCCAGTGGTTCAGTGTAAACTGCACAGACATTCTGAGGCATGCACATGACGGGACATGCAGCTAAAAAAAGGCGTGTGGGCAGGAAAGGGCCCTGCCCTCTTCTCAGCCAATCACTGAGCACAACACCTGCTCATGACTCACAAGAGCACACGGATGTATTTAGAATAGTAACAGGTCACATACTTCTCACTATTTAATGTTGACAAATGCTTTTGCGCCTTCAAATGACTTTTACAGTGGCTGTGGCATTGTTATACAATTGGAAACGGAAGAAAAGCAACACTAAGAGCTCAAACAAAACTTTAACCTAACACAATATATATATATATATATATCTGTGCTCAAAATTTTTAAAAAAGAAAAACTCAATTCACATTGGCTCAGATATTTGAGGTGCTGGGAAAGACTTGGTATTTAAGCAGTATAATATTCTAATTTCATCATAAGTAATATCTCAGGCAATTTTCTCCATGACCATTTGATGCTGCAGATAACACTGTAGCCTTCTAATGTGTTTGGGGTTATATTTGTTGACTTAAAATGGTAGAACTATTACATGATACAGCTACAAACCACCTGTGCCAGGAAAAACAAATTATCTAGGAATCCAAGTATGCAACTTGACACTGTTTAACAATGAATTTGAAAAACGCTGTTAACTCTCTTCAATTGCAATTTTTTTCTGCATGAATTTAAAAGCAGCCAAGAGATTATGAAAGCCAGCTCAGGAGACCTCTGAGCTCCCACTTGGCATCTGAGGGCTATTTTGTAGCGCTACAAAAATCCCATCTGCCCTTGTGGTGTAAATGGGGATGGAGCAATAAAAGTGGCACGTGATGGGGGGGGTGGAGTGTCATAAAACAGACAGCTTACACAAGCCAAACAAACTTTCCTTTGCAATGATTTTGACCTTTTAATATCAAAGGTACGGCAGACAAGCAGCAACATCCAGTCATTAGAAAAACAGCCTGTGCCACTTTTGAGTTGTGTTGCGATGTTCATACCTTCAAAGAATGAAGCTTTAGAGTAGGTCTTTAAACACCGCTGAGCTGTTTCTTGACCTTGTGGAAGAAAATGGAGAGAAATACTCAAATGAATTAAACGAACTCACTCAAACTTTGCCAGTAAAAAATTTTACTTTTTCATGACACAACAAGATAAATAATCAGGGTAGGAGGACTTATAAGGTTCTTAGTGTAATGGCTGACTGTGAAGCTCTTCAACCACTTTGACCTTTTGTACAATTATAAAATAATGCATTTTAGCACTTTTCCTGCAGTTTGTATCTTTTTTTTTTAAACTATATTTTAAAACACATGAATTACAGAGGGAATCAGTTCCATATATGTTCTCAAATTCCCTTATGTAGTACAATAGTGAAGATTATCCATGACAGATTTATGTTTGCTACTGGATACAATGCACCTTCAGCTGCTCCCTTGTATTTTCCACAAGGGGTCACCACAGCACATTAACCCAAACTGGTAATTTGGAAATGTTGTTTTTTCGTTTTTTTTTTTTTTAAATGCTGGATGTCCTTCCTGACACAACCCTCCATGGTGAGGGGGACTTGCATCCCCACCTAGAATTGAACCAGAGACCTTTTGCTTGTAAGGTGAATGTGTAAACCACCACATCCCGAGATACTTTTAAATGCACCTTCAGCTGCTCCTTTGTATTTTCCCCAAGGGATTAATCCACATCTGTAATCTGGCAGATTTTACACCAGACACATGGACGCAGTCAAATATTACACAGACTTGCAACAGGACAATTGCAGGGTAAAGACTATTTAACCTGACCATTTTGCCTGATACAACTGATTTGGATAATTGCGATCACACAAATGACTTTGTAAAGTATTGTCTAGAAAAGATGCTGCTACGGTCCCTGTATGAAAATACTAATCACTCCTTATTAAAACTCCTATTTGGTATGCATAATTTAAATACACAATACAATCAATGCCTAGAACTCAGCCTGTATGCCTCCACATTAAATCTGACCCTTTTGACTCCACATTCTCATAAATCTTAACAGGTGTTCTATTCATCACAGGTGTTACATCCACAAAAGGTGGCTAGAGGATGAGGGGAGCAATGACAAGAATGTCTAGGTAAAAAAGAAGAGTCAAACAAGCAAGGTTAAATATAAATTAGGATTTTAGCCCTAGTCCTGCCAGCTATACGACCAACTAGATGACCGGCAGCGAATGAAAACACTGGAAGTGGTCAATATACAGACGATCGACAGTACACAAAACT
Organism: Etroplus canarensis; assembly: GCA_015106775.1. NCBI lineage: Eukaryota > Metazoa > Chordata > Actinopteri > Cichliformes > Cichlidae > Etroplus > Etroplus canarensis. The sequence goes on along the minus strand of VUQH01004272.1, from coordinate 7,836 downwards.
TATCTGGGACAACGATATTTAGAGGTCCAGCAGTATTAGGGTAATTAAAGGAAGTTTTAACTTAATCTGAAAAATAATATGCATTAACATCTGTTACCATTAACTACACAAAGTCTGGTAAAGATCCAGTAAACAAGTTAGCTCCTTGTGTGTAACGGACAGACGAACAACCCAAAAGGAATAATAATAGTAACTAACCCACCTATGAGACTGAAGTGCTGAAACCCTGGTTTAAGGTCAGGCACACTGTTACAAACAGTCCCTTTGTCAAATCTCAGCTGATATGACCTTGCAGGCTTCTTACCAGTTCAGGGTTGACAGTTTGCACCTTCCTTGCGCTTCATGATTTCATATACTGCTTGAAACAGTCACCCCAAAAACATTTTTGGAACATTTTTGTTTGCTGCCATATGTCCCATATAAATGCATGCTGAAGTGCATTAAGAGATTGCCGGAGACCCAGCTTGCAATTGAAATATATATTTTAAAAAGGAAGAAGAAGAAATAATAAGTTCAGATCTACTTGGCAGGTGGTTATGTAAAATAATTTGCGTGCTTTAAGAACACTGTGATGCCTAAATAGCTAACAAGTTGGGATCATGTAATTATGAAAAACTGAACAGCAACTATGTCAAGTCTGCCAAGTCATCACTCTACAACCTTATTCAAAATAGTACTTTTTCAGTTGGATGGCAGCTCTTAAACCAAGTACAGCAAATACAGTATGTTGACCTTGTTATACTTTTAACTTTATTTTTTAAAATAAGAAAGTTAAATAAGTACACTGCAGCAGAGAGAGGCATAGATGGACTGGCTGGAGGGTATAATGATGCATTATATAATCTATGTTTTATTCAGGTCAGCTTTTATTTACAACATAACTTTCTTAGATGAACTGGTTTTTTTTCATAATCTGTTTTGGAAATTCCTTGCCAATAGATAATTATCAGCTGGGATAAACTTATTTAAATGTGTTCCTCAACACAAGTTCTGATTTGGATTTTAAATTTTATAAGCAATCACTTAAGAAATTAAGGGTAGCGCTTTTAAAGCAAACTTGGCCAAAAAATTTTTTAAAAAAAAGCTAACCACCTAAATATGCATCACCTTTACTTTGAAAGGATGGCCCATTTAGAAAGAAATTATCCACATGTTGATTTGGTGTACACTACAGCTATGTTGTCTTATTACAAAAAATGAGTTTGATTAACAGACTTTCTATTTGATATGGTTTATTTTAAAAATAAACATACAAGACTAGACAAATAAAAATATATCTCGGGTAATTAAATATTAAATCTAGGTGAGATGACTGTAACATTCACAGCGTTACATGGTTACAAAAGGCAACGTGTACCCCAGTGGCATTCTATCCGGCCAAGCCAAACAAGCAGTGCTTGCCCAGAGAAATCTAAAAATAGACATCAATTAAAAGCTACCAATGTGAAAAGCCACGCTCTCCTTACAACTCACAGAGTTCTGTCCCATAAAGTAGCTCCCATTGCTGCAGCCATCCAATAAACTAGCTCCCCATGGTTGCTGTGCATCCATTAAAGATTTAGCCCCAACTTCTTCATGAATGCTGGCCTGACTCTACTCTGCTTCATATGATGCAAAGCTAGATACCATGGTCAGTTTGTTTTGTTTTTTCTTTTTTATGCAAATTGTATGATTGAGAATCAACGCAAGCAGCAGAAAAATTAATTCTATAATATAATTCAAAGTTTTTGATCCCAACATTGTTTTGGCTTTTGTTTCATGCAGATTGAATGAATAGTTACAGAGAAATGTCTAAAATAAAAAAAAAATACAGAAAACACCATCTGGTGGTCAATCAATGCTTTCAAAATGGATGAAAATCTAATTAGTTCCAGATCTTATGGAGATCTATCACTGTGCCAAAATTCAAAATTCTGCAACAAATAGTTTTTGTGCTATCATGATGACAAGAACGATTAGTGGCAGTAGTGGCACTGCTCCATCATATCAGCAATTTCCAGCGATATAATTACTGCCATCCTGTGGCCCCAATTAGTTATTGTCTCTGAAAGCTAGCTTGACTAAGTCATTGGAAACTATAGTTTCTGTCATTTTCAAGGACCTGTCCATATTCCAATAACAATGGCTGGAGCTGGACAAGTTGACAGCCCAGCATCTTCCTCTAATTGTTTGTGTACTGTGGATAAACCACTGGACTCTGACAAGTGACTGACAGGAGACCAGAGTTTGCTATTTTTACTAAAGGAACGATTCCAAAAAAATTCTTCTACCAGTTGTCATTATCAGCTAAATATTATTATTATTATGATTATCATCATCATATGGAAATACTGTTATTTTACCTATAGAAGTAATAATATTTTACAATTCATCGGCTACACAGAGTGCAGCAAGATGCTCCAGGCTGTCAGTACATACTGTGTGTGTGTGTATATGTAGATAAGCAGTACAAAATAATGACACTGTATGTTTTATTCTGGTCCAGCTTGGTTTGGTTGTGTGTTAAACGCTGGGGGAAGAAGAATTTGGTCATTGCCTCTGCTTGCCTTTCTGCCTTTCAATAAACATACAATCACCAGCCACTTTATTAGGAACACCTTGCTAGCACTGAGTTGGACCTCCTTTTGCCTTCCTAGATGCTTTAATTCTTTGTGGCATAGATTCAACAAGGTGCTGGAAACATTCCTCAGGGATTTTGGTCCATATTGACATTATAGCATCATGCAGCTGATGCAAATCTCCTGTTCTATCACATCCCAAATCTGGTGACTGTGGTGGTTATCTGAGTACTTTGATCTCATGGTCATGTTCAAGAAACCAGTTTGACATAATTTGAGCTTTGTGATATTGTGCTGCAGCCATCAGAAGATGGGTACACTGCGGTCATCGGATGAGATGGCTGTGGCATTAAAATAATGCTCAAATGGTACTAAGGGGCCCAAAGTGTGCCAAGAAAATATCCCCTGCCACCAGCCCGAATTGCTGATGCAAGGCAGGTTGAATCCATGCTTTCATTTAGCCTATGCCCAATTCTGACCTTTGCATCCGAACGTTGCTGCAGAAATCGAGCCTCATCAGACCAGGAAACGGGTTTCCAGTTTTCTGTTGACCAGACTCAGCGAGCCCCTGCAAACTGCAGTAGCGACACCTAGCGTGGTCTTCTGCTGCTGTGGCCCATCTGCTTCAAGGTTCAATGTGCAAGATGCTCTTCTGCATACCTAGGGTATGACGCCAGTTTGAATCAGTCCGGCCAGTCTCCTCTAACCACAAAGCATACTCCATCAGAGAACTACCTCCAGCTGGTTATTTTCCTTTCCTTAAACTCTAGAGATAATGCGCAGGAAAATCCCGGAAGATTTGTAGTTTCTGAAATACTCAAGACCAGCCCATCTGGCACCAACAACCATGCCACGTTCAAAGTCACTTGAACCACCCTCCTTCTCCATTCTGATGCTCGGTTTAACTTCAGCAGGTTATCCTGACCACCTCTGCCATACCACTTTCCATGTGATTGGCTAATTATTAGATATTTGCATTAAGAAGCAGTTGAACAGGTATACACACAAGCTTTAAATGTGTTATAAAAACCATTAAAAAATGTGTTAAAACGTGACAGAACTGAATTGTGAGTAACTTAATGCGGAGGTTGACACGAGGTCAGTCGAATGACAGCTCGGATAACTCCTGAAATTCCGTCGCTATAAAAGGCAACGTCTCTCTGCACGCAAAGCCCACTTTTTTAAAAGTAATGAAACAGTCACCTGGTTACTCAGAGTCCCCCCCCCCTAAAACCGCGGGTCGTTAGATACGCTTGACTCGACTATTTTCAAGTTTGCTGGTATGAACGGATGCCCGGGGGGTTGGTTGCATCAGCCGCTCCTTTTCCTCATTCAAACCATGTGTTCGCCGCTTCCTTGTAAACTCACTCCAAGACCGCGCAGAAAGCGCGCCGTTTTGTCACGCCCCGCGGATAGAAAAGCTGAGTTTTAAAGTCTTACCCAAGCAGACGCAACTCAGTCACAGAGACCCCATTTCTGACAGCGCTGGCGTGAAGGAGGACTGATGAATTCCCCGGGAAGGGCACAGGCTCGCGGAGGTGTGTACTGGCAAGCACCATCAGGCCAGAGAAGTGAGAAGCGCCCGCCCATCCGCGAAGGTGCGTCGCGAGCACCAGGTGGCGCTCTCTACAAAGCAAAAGCATCCCGGCTGGCGTTGAGACTCAACGACGCACCCTGCAGTCGTGTGTTAATTTTAAAATGAGCCATATATCATTAGGCATACATTGGCATCCACCCCAACGCCTGCTGCTGTGCCTCCTTCCTTTCATCCTCGCATACAGACAGTCACATCAGCACCGGATGATTACGGCCTGCATGGGAAGTTGCTGAAGTCTCCATTGGGGGAAACAAAGCGGTTAAGCTCCGAGGTTCCCGCTGAGACTGCTCGATGGCGTCATGTGGCGATCCTCTTATTTCAGCCTGGATCTTAATACATAATACAAATGCACACTTCGATTGGGGACTGTCAGTGTAAACGCATCCTAATTCAAGACTCCAGTCACGACTGAAAGATCACCACCACCACCACCACCACCCTGGGATGTAGAGTTTGTTTCCAAGCACTGCACTAATTTGTGGGGGGTCCTGCTGAAAATAGCAGCAGAAGCTGTGCAATCAGGCTGCTTTGAGATCCCCTCCTTTGCTTTGACTATAACTACAACATGCATCAAAACTCTCTAAGACATAATTGGTAAGAGGATTGCTCCACACACTGACATTTCTAGATTTATGGTTGACTGCAGCTCACCCCATGGACCAATTGTAGCGGGCCTTGATAAATGGAAGTGGGTGGTCTTAGGTGATTTTAAAGCAATGAATTTCTTTTGAGCCTTTGAGAGGGAACTACTTATTAGTTAACCCCATATCAAAGCATTTTACTCCCTTTAAATGCCCTGCCTGTCCCTTTCTTCAGGATTTTTCAAACCCCTTATCAGAACCACTTTAATAAACAGGATCTCCTGGAATCTGTATTAAAAATCAGTTTTTGCCATAGGCCAGTGTTTCCCAGCTCTAGTTATCAGGAGCTTGAGCACTGATGGTTTTCATTCAAGCTGTTTAATGAGGATTGAATAGACATGAGATACCAAGAGAATGCAGTTAATTACTTTCTACAATAGGAAACAAGTGGCACTTTGGGTCCCAAAGATCTGCAGTGGAGTCAGTCACTGCCAGTGTTCTGCATAAAAATGAAAACTGAGTGCCTTTTCTGTTATTCTCTGTTGGGCCTGACAACAGTCCCACCACACACACACACACACTGATATTTTCCCTACCCCTTGCTCAAGCCAGAGGGTTCCACCAAGATTTTACAATCATATCAGTCACATTAAAAGCACAGATGCAAATCAGTGTGACCCAGGAGGCAAAGAATCCTTCCTTTTCAAGCTTTTGATAGTGACATTTGAGGAATACTCCAACACTGTTGAAGAATTCACTGGTTTGCTCTCTTGCCAAGAGTTAGATAATACAAACTGATATCAGTTGCATCTTTTATGCTTTCAGTAAAGAATATCTTGATCTCGCTTATAACACAAATACTGGAAGTCTCTCTAAAAAGAAAAGAAAAGATAACAGTAACTCCAATAGCCTCTTGTGTATTACCATTACATCTGAGCCACACAACTGGGATCCACTGAAAAAAAAGAAAAAGAGAAAAGGGAAAAATCAATACACATGAATATTTAATATATTATCCTAAAAGACTCTTTTAAAATAAAAAATATATTTTGCACAGTGCAGAGGAAATTTGACCTATATCCTGAATTCCTGCTTGCTAATCCAAACAAAAACTGCAGTGAGAAATTATGACCACTCTCAGCATATGCAACATAAAACAAGGAATTTCAAGAAAGCAGGAAATACTGCCAATACCTGCAAAAGGAAGTCTTCTTCATCCTACAGCGGCAGCAACCACAGAGAGTAAACTGTAATATGGCTGCAATATGTCTTATCCAAAAGGGTTAGAAGAGTCTCAGAAGATTCTGGTAATACCTTCTGAACATTAATATATATTGGAAAAAAGATCTTCTGGCTTAAACACCAAGAATGCTATTTATTTATTTTATTCATTTATTTAGAGAGGCAGGTGGAAGATGCAAGGAGTGGAGCTAGTGAAGGTGGATGAATTTAAATACCTGGGATCAACCATCCAAAGCAACACACAGTGGACAGAGAGGTAAAGAAGAAAGTACAGGCAGGGTGGAGTGGATGGAGATGAGTGACAGGGGTGATTTGTGGCAGAAGGATAGCAGCAAGAGTGAAAGGGAAGGTTTACAACACAGTAATGAGACCTGCTGTGATGTATGGTCTGGAGACAGTGGCACTGACAAAAAGACAGGAAGCAGAGCTGGAGGTGGCAGAACTGAAGATGTTGAGATTTTCCCTGGGAGTGACCAGGATGGACAGGATTAGGAATGAGTACATCAGAGGGACAGATCATGTTGAG
>VUQH01004271.1:11784-33618 GCA_015106775.1 Etroplus canarensis | reverse complement strand
ATGACCCCAAAAAACATGAATGAGTTTTACAGGTGGAGGCCGCTGACATTTTTCCCTCCTCATCTTTTCGGACTATTTTTTCACTAGTTTTGCATTTGTCTAGGGTAAGTGTCACTGCTGGTAGCATGAGGTGATACCTTGACCCTGCAGAGGTTGCACAGGTAGTCCAGCTCCTTGAGGATGGCTTATCAATACCTGCCATTGTCAGAAGGTTTGCTGTGTCTCCCAGCACAGTCTCAAGAGCATAAAGGAGATTTCAGGAGAAGGGCAGCTGCTGTAGGAGAGTCGGACAGGGCCATAGAAGGTCCTTAACCCATCAGTAGGACTGGTATCTGTTTCTTTGTGCAACAGGATGAGCACTGTCAGATCCCTACAAAATGACCTCCAGCAAGGCACTGATGTGAATGTCTCTGATCAAACAGCCAGACAAACTACAAAGTATCATTTTGCTTTGCTGTGATTAAATTTCAGCCAAAGGGACTAGCCTGCTGCATCATTTTTTCACTTTGACGTTTGAGGTGTCTTTTTATTTATCTCTGGATGGTATTTACTTCTGGCTCAAAAACCAGCAAGGTGGTGGCCAAATTGGTAAACTTTAAAACAAAATTTCAAAGCAGGACTTCACAGTGGCTGTGTCCTTCTTTTACAGTCTGTGGTTAAAATCTAGTTGAGTAAATGTGTCTAAAGTTGGGGGGAAAAAGAGTGGGAGGCAATTATGTGAAATGGCTCCCTTAATGTTTGATCTTTGCCGTTTAGGGCTGTGACAAACAGTTCTACAACTCATCAGTGCAATTCAACAACATGGACCCTCTAATGAAATACATCAACCAGAACAGCAAAGCGTTTGGGGTAACTGTCCAGTATGCCACTTTGAGCGAGTACTTCCAGGCCATCTACCAATCGAATCTTGTGTGGGAGGTCCGTGGGAGTGAAGACTTCCTGCCATATTCAACTGGTAAGAAATCAGTATCAAAAAAAAAAAATTAAAAATTTACAGCATACTGTATATTTGAAGACCGGATACAGATAGGAAACCCTGTGTGTGCCATGTAAACTTGATATAATCTGCAGTTGTAAATCTGTTATTTCCTAGAGCCTTTTCAGGCATGGACCGGGTTTTATGCTTCCAGAAATGTCCTGAAAGGAGTAGCACGACAGGCCAGTTCCAAGCTGCATGCAGTGGAGACCCTCTTCAGTCGATACCGAGTCAGCTTCCCAGATGGGCCTGTGGCTAAAGACTGGGCCCTGAACAAACTGAGGGCTCTGCGCTGGGCTGTCTCTGAGGTAACTGGTTGAGATATTCTTGAAAGGTAGTGAAATAATACAAATTACATAACAGTCAAGTTCTAATTTTAAAGCTATGATAAGGAATAGAAGTCAAATACCCCTAATAATCCTAAATTCAAAGAACTAACCATAAAATTAAAGACTTCCCTGTAATCGAATTAAAAAGTGTGGTATTTTTATTTCATAACAAAATCGTATTCCACTTGTTGCTTTTTATTTTAGGTACAGCATCATGATGGCATTACTGGGACTGAGTCTCCTAAGGTGGCTGATATGTACCTGCAGCATCTCATCCAGGCCATGATGGAAGCAGAGGAACTTCTAGCTGCACTCTTTCTGCTGCCACATAATGTTGACAACCCCAGCCTCCTTGGCAGGCACTACTCCAAAAAAGGTTTAAATCAGCATATTAATATAGCTGCAGTGGCATCCCCGAAAAGACACATTGTTATTTTTACATGTCTGGATGTGTGTCAAATTGATGAACTAAATGCAATGTATTAACTAGTGAGCTTCAAATGTGCTGGTAGGCATATTTTGAATCTTTTTTAGCTTTACAGTCTTCATATGTAACACAGTGGAAATAAAATATTATATTCCCTTACTCCCTGCTAACACCGGCAACAACACAAAGATTTTTGTAAACACTGACATTTCTGTTGAAATAACTGGTCATAACTTTCCTCCCTAGCAGATGTTGATCCAGATGCTCTGGAGCAACATGTCATCATTTACAACCCGTTAGCCTGGAACGTCACCACTATCATCAGTGTAACTGTAACTCTCCCAAGTGCAGCTGTCTATGATGATGATGGACAGCCTGTGCCTGCACAGGTAGTGTTGTTTGATAGTTTTAACAATTAACTGTTAAGCTGTTAAACGAGATTGTTTGTGTGGTGTATGGATTTTGAACACTGCTAAAACACGGTGTATCAGCAAATATAAAGTCATATGAAAACCACCTTTAGCAGCAAACACTTGAAGTTATGGTTTTCTTTATGACTTTATCAGTCTCTCTCATCATTGTGGAGGAATTTTGGCCCACTTGTTTTTACAACTTTGATTCAGTTTATTGAGGTTTGCAGGCATTCTTTTATGCACAGCTCTGTTAAGGTCCTGCCAAAGCATTTCAGTCAGATTGGGCCATTATAACATCTTGCTTCTTTTCTTTTTCAGCCATTCTGTTTAAAATTTGTTGCTGTGCTTGGGATCACTGTCCTGTTGCATTATCCAGTTTCAGCCAAGCTTTAGCTGTCTGACGGCCTCACATCGGACTCTAGAATACTATGAAATACAGAGATATAACCACTGGGTTATTGGCATGTTCTCTGAGTATTGCAAGTCTGACCTTGGGGTGAATTTGCTGGGATGTCCACTCCTGGAAAAACTGGCAATTGTTTTGAATGTTTTTCACTTGTGAATGATCTTTCTTGTAAAACGACAGACTTCAGTTTGCTTGAAAACAGTCTTATAGGCCTTCACAAACTAATGGGCTGCAACAATTGCTTCTCTAAGACATCTTTCTTGACATCTTTCCATGTGGGCAGTGCGTTAACACACACCTGAATGCTCCAGACTTGCAAAATGCAAAAACCTTTATACTATGTTTGGGTTTTGCCATACATGTTGTTGTGCATTATGGCCAAACATCTCCAGTTAGTTTGTTCAGATGCAACTTTGCAAGCCATACTTCTTTCTGTAATTGTACTGTCCTGAACTTCAACTTTTAACATGTTAACTAAGGCCTGTAGAGTCTTAGATGTAGTGCTTGGGTTTTTTTGCAGTATCTGAGCATTGCATGCTCTGACCTTATAATCCTGCAGCAACAGTTGCTTCTCAAAGATTGTTGCTGATGTCTTTCCTCCTTTTCATTGTGCTAACACATACCTAAATGCTACAGACAAGTAAACTGCCAAATCTTCTGCTGTAATAGGCGGTCACTGGTGATCAGTTATTCAAGTGCATTTGATTAGCAGCTGCTACTTAACCTTTCAATTCCTATAGAAGCAGGGGTGTGTACTTAATTTTTCACAGGACTGCATAGAGTCCTAAAAAAATTTTACATGACTCCGGAAGTATTTATCTAATGTTGGCAACATTAGTTGTTACAAGTCTTCCTTAGTTACACAGGACCTATTAGGTCAGAGCCAAGTAAGTCATTTGTACTAAATTAACTTTATTTGTTGCACACTGACCTACTCAGACACACACTAACAATGATCATTGGTTGTCATTATACACATTTCTGCAATTGTGCCTTTTGTGCCTCTTCTTTACTGTTTGTCTTGTGTGTGTTTTTACTTGGTCCTCTTTAAATGTCGTTTTTTCCCCTTTTTTTCTGTCCCCTCCGTCTGTCAGGTCCAATAACTTCACATTATTTAACAATAAAATGTCACAAATTATACAACAAGAGGAGCTTGTTGAGTTCTGTTTGGTATAGGAAGGCAGCAAGATCACCATGTTGCATACCAAGTTGCTGGACAGAACAGGTTTATTGAAGAAAAAAAACGATTTGTTGCATTTGTAAGTCTTATCTAAATTAGCTAGCACTGCATGCCACAAACAGCCTGTATGATATAAACTTTAGCAAACTCTTCCCCTCTCTGTTACAGATCCAGAGGTCAGCACAATCCAATGCAACTTACGACCTTTTCATTATGGTGGAACTTGGAGGCCTTCAGTACAGGAAGTACCTGATTAAGTTCTCTGAGAAATTGAGGGATGCGGGTGCCTATGAAGCTGAGGGTGTTTCATTTGAGAGATGCAGTGTGAAGGACTGGGTGAAAACAGGAAGACGGCTCCTGCCAATTCTGAATGAATGTTACGAGCTCATGTTTGACCAGGACACCAATCTCCTGCACAGCATCACTTACCTGTAAGATTTTCAGCCTCCATTCGGCACTCCTTTTATTTATCTGTTGTACTTTAATCAATTGATGTTTTTTAATATGTGTCTACAACTTATTTCTTCCTGGACAGTAAGGATAAAAGGAGAGTAATGCTCACACAGGATTTCTGGGAATATGATGCAAATGGAGACATAAAGGCAGGGCCCATTTCTGATAACTACATCTTCAGTGCTAATGGTTTAGCTGTGCGGGCCTACAAGGCTGTGGAAATGGAGATTATCCCAGGAAAGATTGTCACTGTGATCAGGCAGTACTTCTACAGGTGAGCAAAAGTAACCAGTAGTTTTTGCTTTTTGCATCCATTCAGGTTATATTTATGGTTATTTTGCTCTTCTCATATTGATAAAACTACTACTAGTTCTGTTCAGCACACTAACTTCTCCTATATTCTAGAGAGGAAAGCGATAAAGACTACGCCTACTCAATCACAACCCATGTCCCAGAATGTTTTGGGACCAAACTTCCTTGTCATAGGCTGGAGCAGACCTACTCACTGGGCCCCCTTAATCTCAACACAGAGGTTGTACTCAGAACCAGCACCTCAGTGAAGAACAACAGGATGCTATACTCAGATGATAATGGCTATCAGATGATGAAGAGGACATATAGGAAATTCACAAATAACACTTTGGCAAGGGTAGGTCATTTGATAAACTGAATAATACAAAAACATCTCAAAACATGCGCTGCAACATGTAGAATAATTATACACGAACCCGATTCACTTGATCCTTTATTTAATCGACAAAAGTACAAAGTAAAGATTTTCAGTAATTTTACTGATGAGTCAAAATAAGATTAAAAAGAGCAGATTATTCAGGTAACAGTAGTTTGGAAGACATTAAGCAGGGTATTTGGGAGCAGGTCATGATTGGGTATAACAGTAGCATCCATCAAAGGCTCAGTCTTTGCAAGCAAGGATGGCTAACCCCATTGTGCCAAAATCCATAAGAATTGTCAGTTCAAAAGGAACATTTTTCAACCCAAGATTGCAGAGAATTTTGGTCTTTCAACCTCTGCAGTGTAGAATACTGTAAAAAGATTCAGTGCATTCAGAGACATCTCAGTGTGTCAAGTGTGAGGTCGGAAACTGCTGTTGATTGTGTGTGATCTTTAAGCCCTCAGACAACGCTGCCTAAGAAACCATTATGCTACTTTGACAAATATAACCACCTGGGCTCAGGAGTGTGTTGGAAAACCATCGTCAGGTTTTAAAAAAGTCTGTGACTGCATCCATAAATGTAACTTGAAACTGCATTACGCAAGGAGGAAGCCATATATCAACTCTGTGCACAAATGTTGCTGAGTTCTCTGGGTCTGAGCTCATCTCAGCTGGTGCAAAAGATTGTGGAACATTGTGCTGTGGTCAGATGAGTCAATATTTCCACTCGTTTTCAAAAAAAATTACACAGCCTTTGAGTTCTCCATGCCAAAGATAAATATGAACAACCTGGCTGTTGTCAGATTTTGTACCTTTCACTGATATCTATGATGGTTTTAAGGTACATAATTACCCACGGCATGGCTAAGTTACATGTGCTTGAAGATACCATTGACTCCGAGGCGTATATTAAGAGTTTTGATAGGCACATGCCAGGCCATCAAGGTGATGTCTCTTCCCGGAACATGCCTGCTTATTTCAGCAGGAGGATGCCAGACCACATTCTGTATGGATACAATAGAGTGGCTTTGTAGATTGTGTGTGTGTGTGTGTGTGTGTGTGTGTGTGTGTGTGTGTGTGTGTGTGTGTGTGTGTGTGTGTTTGTCATGGCCAGGGCTTTTGTTTACCTCAGCTGAAGAGAGAAGTGTGTTTTTATTTGAGTTAGGCTATTATCAGTCCCTACTTGCATTTGATTTCCTCTTAAATATACTATATAAGTATATTTTATATACTGTAGTTAAAAGACTCAGTTTATTTCAGATTTTCTCCACTTTGCTGTTTTTATACGTTGCCGCTGTGTGCTGTTACAGCAAATTCAAGGCTAAGAGCCTCAGGTGGCATAATCTCTTTCCTTCTTTGGAACGGTTATACTGTGAAACAGCCTGTGTGTACACAGGAAGTGTGGAGCTTTATTTGCAGGACCTTGTCAATATACAGCTAAATAGACTGAGCATTTGTGCGTGGGGTGCGGAGTGTTTTGTGGTGTGGCACTAGCTACAATAATCTAGTGTTGATTATACTTAACAATGTAAGTCATTACAGTTTTGTTAATTGTAATTTTCCTTTCGATGTTGGATTTTTATCAGGATTCTGTCTGCTTTTGTTTACCTGTCTGACAGCTGAAGTTGGATATATTTATGTAAGTTAATGGTAGTTTCCTAACGTGTGGGTTGCAGCCTAAAGACGAACGCTGCTCCTTTGTGAGTGGATCTTGGATGGGTTACAAGCATATGGATCCACTTTTCAAAAAAGAGAAAAAAGTCGTTGGTAATGGGGTTCTTGCTGTGTGTGCTGGAGTGGCCTTCTGGTCTTCCAGTATTCCAGTAGCAGAGACAGAAAAGAAACAAGTTCACATCCTAACTTACACTATATGTGCAAAACTGTTGGGACACCTACATGTTAAACCTACAGGAGCTTTTGTGACATCCCAGTCTAAGTCCATAACAATCATACGAAGACACTGATGTTGGATGAAAGGGCCTGGCTCACAATCTTCGCTCTAGTTTATCCCAAAGGTATTTGATGGGGTTGAGATCAGAGCTCTGTGCTGGCCAGTCCAGTTCTAAATCTACCCATCCATCCCTGCAGTTATTCAATCTTTAGAGTCTCAGTGACTTATACTGTATATACTGTGTATCTGAGCACTCGGCAACCCCAACCTGTAACTTGACATGGCTTGCCACTTTTTGGCTGAGATGCTGTTGTTAATAAATACTCCCACTTTAAAATATTACCCTTTGCACTTGATCGTAGAATATAGCAGCAAGAGTGAAAGGAAAGGTTTAAGAGATGGTAGTGAGACTTGGTATGATGTTTGGTTTGGAGATGGTGGCACTGACAAAAAGACAGGAGGCAAAGCTGGAGATGGCAGAGTTGAAGATGTTGAGATTTTCCCTGGGAGTGACCAGGATGGACAGGATTAGAAATGAGTACATCAGAGGGACAGCTCAGGCGGAGAAGTTTGGAGACAGAGAGGCAAGGCTGAGATGGTTTGGACATGTTGCGAGGAGGGATAGCGGATATATTGGACAAAGGATGTTGCAGATGGAGCTACCATTCAGGAGGAGAAGAGGAAGACCTCAGAGAAGATTGATGAATGTAGTGAAGGAGGACATGCAGAGGGTTGGTGTGAGGGAAGAGGATGCAAGGGATAGGGTGAGATGTAGGCAGATGTTCCGCTGTGGTGACCCCTAATGGGAGCAACCGAAAGAAGAAGAGGAGTAGAATATCAAGGAGGGAACAGTTTTTATGAATTGAATTATTGCAACGTTGGCATCCTACTACTCTATGAATGTCCCATTATTTCACAAATGTTTGTAAAGGCAGGCTGCATGGCTAGGTGGTTGATTTTATACACATGTACCAATGGGAGTGAATCAAACAGCTGATTTCAATGATTAAGAGGTGTGGCCCAGTATTTTTGTCTATACAGTACATCTACAGTCAGATATGATACGGAATATTTTACAGTACTAATACTATCTTTTCTTATCTTAAAATAATAGTCTTCTTTAAACCTATGTTGATATCTGTTTTTCTTTTCTCTAATAATTTCAATCAGATTTTTATAACTGGGTTTATTTGCAGTTTTAGTATAACGATGTCAGAATATTACATTGGCCGGAGTATTCCGTGTGGAGCTTGCAATTCCTTACACAACCCAGGCTTTTACTGGTTTTGTAAATTAAAAGCTGAAAACTGCCTCTAGGTGTTAACATGATCAGAAATAGGTGTGCAGTAAAATTCCAGTTATGTCTCTCCAGCGGCAAACTACATGACTGTACCTGGCCAAATATTGGCTCTCACAGTAACTAAAAGGTGCAGATATGTTCCCAAGCAACAAATGGTACATATTTGAACCATTTTTTAAAATCATAAGGTGCAATATCAGGAGATAGTTTGTGTTCAGACCAGTACAACTGTTTTCTTAATTGTTAAAGTGAAGTGAAAAGCATTTAATACATTCTGACGAGGTGCAGTGTTGAGCACTGTTGCCTCGCCACATGAAGGCTCTGGGTTTAAACTTCCTGGGGCCTTTCTTGTCCTTGTGCTTCATGTATTTTTTCCAGGTGCACCAGATACCTCTGACAGTCCAAAAACATGCATGCATGCATGTTAGAATAATTTGTGATTCTAAGTTGTATTTACATGTGCCACAGTACTTTGTCCATGCCTTAAACACTATTCAGCTATCACACACACTCCAGTGGATGCACTGGGAGGCACTTGGGGTTCAGTACCATGCCCAAGGGTGCAGAGATGTGGAATGGAGAAGCTAGGAACAAACCACTAACCTTCTGTTTGGCAGACAACCGGCTCTTCCTTCTGAGCCACAGCCACCCCAAGTTTACAGCACCTGAGAAGCGGAGGGGTCTCCCACACTGAAGTACTAACCAGGCCCAACCCTGCTTGGCTTGTGAGATGAAACGGGATTGGATGTGCCCAGGGTGGTATGGTTTGCTTGTAAGTCAATATATATAGTTATATGCAGGCCCAAGCAGAATCGATGCAACTAAAGCAATTTCCCCCCTGGGATTAATAAAGTTTTCTGATTCTGATTTGTGGATTTTTTTCATAATTTCCTGCAGTGTTACAGGGGGAAAATCTACAGAGTTCTGTGGAGTGTTTTTTGCCTGTTACGTTATCAAAAAAAAAAATAAATCAAATATGAGCAAATATGTTTATTTACATAAAACAATAAATCAGCTTACATTTTCTCAACATTACAACAGGCTGAAAAAAAATCAATTTACTGAAACTTTTGAATTTAACAGTTTTAATTTCATCATGAAGATTTCAGGACATGTTTTCAGGATAGTCTTTTCATACTGATCACTGTCACAGCGACATACACCACCAACAGAGATGCGAAAATGGCAAACATTTGTCTCTTCAAAATGTAGAATTCTCCAGGCGCCAATTTTGTGTGGGTCTGGTTATATGTATAGGTATAGTTTTGAGCAACAGGGTATAGAGCACATTATGTCAGATAGTTAATCAGAGAAAAGGATGTTAAATTCAATTTCAGATAGTTTCCTCTGATTGTTCTAACTTTTGTCACCCATTCTGTTGTATTATAGAGCAGACTCCACCCGTCCTGAACCAGTTAATGTCTCACAAGCATAATTTATAACAATTATTTGCAAATACATGTTGGCTCAGGCCTGATGACTTTAAAAGGTGTTGCCTGCAATGCCAGGGGTTGCTTTATGTGACTTTCAAAGTGACCTCATACAGGAAGCCACTAAAACAAAGAAGGTTACAGCTGGTATGGTCTTTGAAACCAGGACTAAACCATAAAGACAGAACAATTATTCTGTCAGTGAATATTATGATAACAATATCCAAAGGGAATTCAGACCCATGAATACCTAATGTAGGAAACTCATAATTGCAAATCAACAAGTTGGTTGTTTTCTGTACTTTATAGCATAGGTTCTCAGAGTTTGATCCAAGGCCAAGGCACACACAAAATAATTTTTTCTCTAAATCATAAAAAGTGCTTTATTAAAAAAATCCATAGTTAGATGGGGACCGTTCATGCCAATAAATAAGAATTATTGGTCCATAACTACAGTCACATTATCATTAATGCTGTCAAATTAGATCAAACATTGCATCCAATTACTTGTTAAAGAGAACCTTACTCAGTATCATATATTTCCAATATGGTATTACGTTCACAAGAGGGCAAAGCATTACAATGAAAAGTATGGCTACTTGTATAGATACTTGTATTTCAAAATAAACTACACATGACACAATAAAACAAATACAATAATTTTGTTGTCATGTCCTAAGGGGGCTCTGCTGTGAAACAAACATGGCACAACACTTATCTTTTACTCAGCTGATCAAACAATCAGGTACCTGTGGCACATGAAACATTTCACACTAGCCGTTTCATCCTATCCAATATTCCAACTACTGTTTTCTCATCTGACATTAAAAAAAATCCGAAGTAATGCTGAATGAGACTTAGAGTAAAAATCTCTCCCTCTGGGGCTGAGGTGGGTTGGGAACTCTCTATGATTACCATAAGGTTTTGTTGAATTATTCCAGGCCCAAATTGATGCCCCTGTCCCATCAGATGCATTGGAGAATTTGGTATTTTAAAGTGCTTTTTAGACACAAAAGTTGGAATTGGAGTCAAATGTGTCAAATGTGAATTAAATACATGATACAGTGGTTTGCAAATCCTTTTCAACTTGCATTCAGTTGAGTACCACACAAAGACAAGTCATTTCATTGTCAAACTGATAAACTCTATTATTTTAGAAATATAGCTGAAGGTATATATACTAATTAACCTACTTATTTTTGGAATGCCACAGGTATGTTTAAGCATTTCACAATTTTCCCAGTCTTTTCTTATCCCTGCTAAAACTTGTTCTAAATGTTTTGCATGCATTAAATTAAAAATATTTGCATATTTCCAAAAAATAATGGTGTATGAGTTTGAACACGAAATATCTTCTCTTTGTACTGTATTCTACTGATTATAGGTTGAAAAGAACTTGCAAATCACTGTATTCTGTCTTTATTCACATTACTGCTTGATCACAAAACAGCCTGAAATAGTTGGAAAACTAAGAAAGATTTTAAAAATGAACCAGAAAAAAAGAAAAAAGAACCAGGTAAATGGCATGACAGAACAACATTGAGCTTCAGTTGTTCAGCTGATATCCATCTGCTTATTTTCCCTTTTTATGGGAGGCTATTCATTTTTCTCTTTCTGGCTCTAATAACTTTTCTGATGGAAATCCAGCTTTGGATTCTGTGCAGCTTGGGAGACCGACAGCTGCTGGAAATGCAAATTTTTTTCCCCCCACAATCGAATATTAATTTGCACAGCTGTATGTTTATTATTTTTTTAAATTCTTTGACAGCCTTAGTTATCAACAGGCCAATAGACACTTTGCTATAATTGTCACACATCACGTCTGTCTGTAATTCACTCACTTCACTGCAGGAAACCTGTTACCGCTTATTACGGAGCGACTATTTGCCAGCTAGCTCGCTGGTGAGAATGGGGAAAGATTTGACCCAGTCCACATCATCAAGTGATGTTTGGCTCATATCAGCTTCATTAAGAAAATATGCAGACAGCCATATCATATTTGGTTTTAGTGAGAACAGCATTAAACCAAAATGCACCATGTGTCTTTAGGTGCTGGCAAAGAGATTACCTGGAAAGTCATAATGCTGTCAAGCTGAATCCAAATGCAATTTAAATAGAATTATCCTCCTCTGAAAATATATAACTAATATAAACATGTTTTAAAATGGTGGTGCCTTGGTTAAGCCCCTGTCACACCTTGATGACTTAACCAGCATATGCTGACGTAGGAAAAAATCTGCAAATATGCTGGTCTATGTCAAATAAGTTCTAGGCAAGTTTTGTAGAAGTTAAGAGCAAGCTGAAGTAGGCCGGTAAGTGATATAAATGGGCTTCAAGTTGTGAATGCCGGCAATACTCTAGCATTCGTTGGTATTACGTTTTCTATATGTTAGCAGTACATTATGTAAACGTCCATTTAACATTATTGTTCTGTGTATGCCAGCGTTTTTAGAGGAATTTGAATGCGTCGGCATAAGCTTGCTAAATCCTCATGGTGTGACAGGGCCCATAGAAAGCTGATATTGTTTTCAATAGTGCTATTATAAAAAAACAGTTTTCACCAAATGTCTGATGTCTCTGTGGTTAACTGGTACAGGTAGAATATCAATGTGTCTCCTTTAGCTTATCCCTGATGTTTCAACAGCACATTTAAACATCATAATGACACTAGCCTACAGCACAAGAATTATCATTCAATATAATCAGAATAGAAGGATACTGATGACCAGACATGCGCTGGTTTGTAAGGAAAAGGGAGACAAATCTGTGTCACCCATGTTTTGAATTATTAGCTGTACTTTTAATTACAATTTTTTTTTAATAAAAAAGCAGTGCAAATGCAAAGGCTGTCACCCCAGTTTTTCAGTTAAACTGACTACACAAAATCCACACTACTGTTGGTATTTGTCTAAAGGATTGACATCATCAGCAACTTTTTGCCTTTGTATGTAATTCAATTAACTCATAAACTGGCTATGGTCAATTAAGTTTTCAGATGCTTGGTTCAGCAATCCACACAATCAAGTCAGAAACGCACCTTGATCTTTGTGAGAATTTTTGCTGATAATGCCTCCGGTCTCTTCCTCAGGACTGTGCCTCTTTTTGGCCCTACGACTCTCAATAACCTGCTCTGCAACACCAGCAGGACTATTGCTGTCTTTTTCCTTTGTTTCCTTTCGTTTCCCTTTCTCCCTTTCTCGATCCTTGTCTTTGTGCTTCTTCGATTTCTTTTTAAACTTCTTATTGGTAAGAGTGGACAAGGGAGGGCTAGAGATGACAGTGGAGGTAACTGTGACTGAGGTGCAAGAAGGAGGGCTGGAGGATGCAAGTGGTCTAGAGCCAGGGCCAGGATGCTGATAGCGGTCCTGCAGGGTTCTATCAGAGGAAAAGGAGCTGGGTGAAGGATCTCGGCAAGAAGAACTCTGGTCCATGGGCAGGTCCTGGGTACCACAGCCCTCTGGGGTGCTTGGTGAGTTGGAGTTGGAAGCTGGGCTGGGTTGCTGATGAGAGGGGGCAGGTGGGTGGGATGAGATGGGGAGATGAGTAGGTGGGCCAGAGGTGACACTGGAGGGTAGGGACGAGCGTTTAGAGCTGGGGCTGCTCTCATCCTCACGGCGGTCAAAGGAGGAGGATGAAGATGTGGCTGGCCCTCGACTGCTGAGGTGGGAGATGCGGGCTTTCTTCGGTGCCAAAGGATCAATGAAGTCTGGCTGGCGCTTCTACAAAAACCACCCACAGAGAATTTAGCCAAAAACTGTATAACACTTGACAAGGGCAAATATTAGTGATCATTTGTCCAGGTACCTGAGGTGATAATGGGACACTGCCTTTAGGAGAAGTGCTGGACGAGGTTGTCTCATTAGGAAGACCTAATTTGCTATTGAAGAAAGGAAAGAGTTATTAGTGGGGAACGATCTCAAGTGACAAGAAAGGGCAAATTAGTGGTGAGCCTTCAAATATTATTACACCAAGACCTGCTAAAGATGCACTTTTATTAAAGGCTTTTGCTTTATTGTGATCTTAATTTTCTGTCTGGTCGATGGCAGCTGTGGGTTGGCATTTCCCCAACTAAGGCAAATGCTACATGCTGGAAAAAGTGCATGCACAAAACACATTAGTCATTATAAATGTTTAAAAGAATATGTATTCCAGGAAATTTATTTAGTACATTTGTCAAGACTTGCAACTAAAAGTCGAGCCAAACTATTTAACTGTCTAAAAAATTTATTGTGCAACATCTCATGGCCAACATGAATAAGAGGACATATTAAAAGAGCTAGTTGTAAATATTCAAAATAACTGCATTTTTAACAGCTTGAATAAATAGCAGCTTGGCCATTATAATCAGCATTATGTAGCAAGAATTTAGCGCATGCTAACTAGCTAGTCCCATCCTGCGTTTCTGCTTTGCCTCCTACGTGCAGTCAGTCGTTCCTAAACTTTTTATGGCATGTTCCACTTCAGAAGCCAAAAAAATGAGTTCAAGCCCCACACTTTCAAAAAGATCCAAAATTAACTTTAGTTAAATAAAGATCAGCACCTCTTGTTTGTGTTCTCTTAAAAATAAATACATGAAAAATCCTATTCATTCAAATTTGTTTTTCTTCATCCCTACTCCCATGGTCATCAATGCCCCACAGTATAAGAACCAATCCCTTAAGGCAACACAAGAAGAAGAAATAGAGCCCTTCATAGGACAATTAAAAACACACCTGTTGCTAATGCCCCAATGGCAAAATGAACTGTACCGTAAATTATTCTGAATGATTGATATATTGTTATGCTGCGAGTGTTTTCTTGTACCTATTATCTTGCTTAAAACAGCTGAGCAAGCTATAACATGTGCTATAGGCTGATGACACACATCAATATTACGCAATAGTGGTATTATCTTGACTGTCTCAAGAGTTTCAGCACTGTCTCTTTTGGAAACTGTGTTTCTATAAACAGAGTTCTATGTCTCTGTAAAACAATGCAACAGCCATTGAACAAGCTCTAGTACATATGCTTGTCTAATTATATGCCATAAAATGCAAATGCTTTGTCAGTTTAGGCAAGTACATCTTTAAGCACAAAGCAATTTAAGAGGGTAATTTGGATTGCATGCTGGCACTTGCCACATGACAACAAGTACCTATGCTTCTACTCAAACATGATGATCTTTGGCCTGTGTAATGCCCTATTATCCTTTCATTATCTCTGCTGTTGATATTTAGTGAATACAAATACACTCCAAATTAGTCATAATAAAAAGCTTAATAGGCTGTTTCTATACCGAGTCAGGATCCGGTCAATCTGGGTCTTCTCATCTTCAGAGTAACCAGGCCAGTCTCGCTGGACATCACGGTATATGTAGTCCTTCAATGAATACGTATTGTCTTTGGGATTCAGGTTTGCCACCTATTTTGCATAAACACGTACACAGAGTTTCAAAGTTAAGCTATGACAGCATGAAATCTCATATGTATGGATATGTCACATTTCCTGTGCTGGCCGAACATCTGTATATGCAAATATTTTACAACGATTAAGTGTCTTGTTTCTTGTGAATGAGGCATTCATACAGGGAACAGGATTTCATAAGGCAAATCAGTAAGTCTCAATCACATCTTGCATATGGGTAAAGGGATCAAAATTTTTTATAAAAAAATAAAAGTCCAGCTAGTAGCATCAACAGCAAAGAGGCGATTTCAGGATGCTGGACTTCATGGCAGAACTGACAAGAAAGCCACATCTCAGACTGGCAAATGAAAGAAAAGACTGAGATGGGCAAACGAGTACAAGCACTAGACACTGAAGACTGGAAGAAGGTGTTGTGGACAGATACGTACAAGTTTGAGGTCTTCGGATCAAACAGAAGAACATTTGTGAGATGCAGAGCAAATGAAAAGATAAAAGAATAGTGCTTAATACAATTAGTCAAGCACGGTGGAGACAGCATGATGGTCTGGGAGTGCTTTGGAGGTGGTAAAATAGGAAATTTGTACAGAGTGGAAGGGACCTTGAGGAAGGAAAGGTATCACAAAATTTTGCAGAGCCAATTTCATCCTACAATAAGATGATGACCCAAAACACACCTCCGAAAGGTGTCAGCAATATTTCAAAAATAAGCAGTCAGTCAGAATTCTGACTGTAATAGGGTGGCCAGCAGAGTCTCTGGATCTGAACCTTACTAAGTTGTTGTGAGAGCAGCTTGACCATATGGTATGGGGGAAGACTTCATCAAGCCAATCCACCTTTTGGGAGATGCTCCAGGAAGCATGGAGTTATCAGATTACCCTGAAAAATTGACAGCTAGAATGCCTAAGGTCTGTCAGGCTGTAATTGCTGCAAAAGGTGTTTTTTATGTTTTTTCATGGAAAATTAGAATTTCCAAGCGACTCCAAACTTTTGAATGGTAGAGTATTTGCCATGAAGTACCTGTTGCAGGGTGGTCCCCAATGAGTTGCGGTCCTTCTGGTTGATACCATCACGCTGCAAGCGTGCAAGCACTTCCAGCTTCTTGTAGGACCTCAGTGCCAGCAGATGGATGATACGGTCTCGGAACGGCCGCTGCGATACCGGGTTATTGGAAAGGCACTTACGAATAGTATTGGCTGGGTTGATGGGCATGGAGCGTTTGCGCTCTGGAACTACTTCTGGGGTTGACAGCACAGGCTTACGGATATGCACTTGCTTTCCTGAAAACAGGAGGAAAATATAACATTATAGCTTTTCTGGGTCATCATCACAGATTATTTTTTTATTCTGACAGATAATCACAGCAACTCTTCTGCTTACCATCTTCAACTTTCTTATTAAAGTGGGTCTCCATTCTATCTACATTACACATACATTAGGACCCATCCAATGGCAAGAAAAGTGAGACCATAAAGAAATGGAACAGGGTTTCCACAAGAGTATTACAAACCTGGCAGTCTGCTGAGCCTAAATGGATCTATGCCAGACCGAAGCACAAGGGATTTTCTTTAATGACAAATGCTACAACCTTACAACAGTAGCTAATGTTTTCTGTAGCCTACTGCTCCTGTTACCACTTTGTATACACATGTATACCATTTGATAAAAAGAACCAGGAAGAAGCTAGAACCTGATGCCATTTTACCTGTTCAGCTTATATCCATTTTCTTATAGCTTACAGTTGTGTAAACCTTCACTGGTGTGTGAATGAGGTTATCCAGGATTTGGAGTTCACCTATAGCATAGACTTAACTTTTCTCAGAGGAAATTGAGAAAGAGTGTCAATGAAACATACCAGGAATGCTTTATTGACCAAAGAAGCTGAACTGCTCAAATCAGATTGCAACTACAGGTTACAAAAGGCATTATTATTAGTACTGTTGTCATGTGAATGTTATTCACTTTTTCAGTTTTTGAAGGAAGTAAAACATAACTTATTGTTATGGCCAATTCCAATCAATGTAAGAGCCAAGTGCCAAGAAAATATGCCACACTACACGACAGTACACTGGACTGTAGTTATCTACTTAACAGAGTAGTTTAGAGAAAATATTTTAAAGTATTGAGGACATTAAAACCCAACAAACTGTACTGTTGAGCAATGTGCTTAATCAGGGTGCCTGCACTTCCCTCTGTACCTCTTCACGGTCATTATGAAATTCTAAAGCTCTTTAAGAGATTAAGGTTAACGAAAGGAAGAGAAAGAAAAAAAAAAAAGACTTGAAGCTCACGCACTGTGCTGTGTTTAAGAAGCCAATGACAGACTCTAGTAGGTGAAATGCTTTTGCGATCAAGTTTTATTTTTCAGAAAAATGGATTCTCTCTCTGCCACAGCAGACAAAGATTAGGATAAAAATACAAGTTATAGACTTTTACTTGAAATTAAAGGCCTGTGAAAACAAGAAGCTGAAGACCCCTTTTGCATTGGTAAATATGGTGCGCACTTCAAACCAGCTGCTACAAACTTCTGACCCACCCTTTTCTGTGCATCCTCTCGTTTCCCAGTTTCTATCTGGAACAGTATATGCAAATAGATCCCCAGGGCCCAGAAAAAAATAGGTTTGAGAAAATGTTAAAAATCACTTAGACTGCATCTATATTAAACTATATACACTTGAAATGCTTTCTTGCATGTGAAAATAAGTGCATACAAAATGTAGTATGAGATTTTTACAGACTTCTATCCAGTAAAATGCTTGAATAGCATAAAATGACTAAATACTTTTTATTTGCCCTCCTTTCAAATGGCAAACATCAAAACTACATCACAGTTTAGATTTGTATGTTGTTTGAATAAATGAACATGATACAGAATACTGAAACAGCTCTGTATCATTGGTTATATTTAAGTTTAAAATGTACAATTACTGGCTGAAGACAACAGAAAGTTGTCTTCTAAAATTTGCTGTTATGTAACTGATAGCCGATAACTGCAACTTCGTCTGACACAATCAGCAGGTTCAATGACAGCAGCTTTGTTGTGTACTCTACTAAAACCAGTCACTGTGAAAATCAGAAGTTCTTCATATGTAATAGAAAGATGAAGTCTTAATTTCTTGCAAAAGATAGATGTTAACATAAGCAGAATCTAAAGCCTGTATTATGCGATTTCTCCTTTCTATATCAATGTAGCAAGCTATGCATTACTGAAACAGAAATAGCTTTATCTTCCACCATTTTTCCTTATCAGACAGACTCCTAATCAGGAAAAAACTGAGATGGCAAAACAGCTTAGTCAGTTGCAATAAAGGCTTTGAATAGAGTTAGGCTGTCAGCTTTCACCTATTCAGTCTCTCAAAAGAGGCAGACTTTGAAAAGAGAGGAGAGGTGTTGACATGATGTAAAGCCATGGTGCTGTATGGGATTCAAACTGCCCTTTGGCAGCGGGAGATAAGTGAGATTGTAGCTAGGGTCTTACCTCTGTACTGACCACCAGGCTTGATGACTTTGGTCCCACGTTCACGTGTGTCCTCTACAGCCTGGGTCATACGCTCCCGTGTCACCTGGTAGGAGTCATTAGTAGCGCACACTGTGACCTTGTCCTGTACTGTCGCCAACAATGCCAGGTGTGAGGCCCCTGAGCTGGAGACAAAAAGGGAGCATGACAGAGAAATGTGAGGCAGAGAGGGATTACCTTCCAGCAACGTGTGGTAAGACATTAACAGTTGATTCAGCTGACCAGTGGTTAACATTACCTCGATGCATACTGATGGATGCACTCAAAGCTTCCCTGAGGATTGTCTTTGCCCACATTAGACAGGTAGAAATCAAAACTGTGGAAGTTGTCCAAGGAGGAGTCAGTTCGGGGAATTTTAATGCGCTGTAAAATAATTCAGAGTATAACACAAATTATAGTATATTCAGCTGTAGCATCACAGACTGTAACATGAACATCGTTAAGAGCTAGCATGAAACAAGAAGGTCTAAGTTCTCCAATGCTAAGGGGAGGCTGTATGGAGTCATGGAGTTCATACAGTTCACAAGTGTTGACAGACTTCTAAAACCTATTCCAGCATAATAGTCATCAATTTTATATTTATGAAGCAATTATTAACTTGTTTTTAATCATGATCAAGAGCAGAGTATAAATTTGAAAAAGTATACTGGAAATTGTGTATTTTTTGTAAGCATGATAATGAACCTCTGTTTATAAATGAATGTTTAAAAAAGCTCTTCATGTGCCATCCTTCAGGCTTGTTAGTGAATTTTATTTTGAATCTGTATTTCATTACAAGTTATATAATAGCCCATGCCTGAGCAGAAACAGTCAGAAATTTTACAGATTTTAAGATAATAAATACAGCCAGCAAACTTAATTTTGCATCAGTTAATGCTGTGGTCTCAAATTTATTGTTTTAAAGGATCTGGAGCTGCATGCAGGGTTAGGGTTGGCCTACACACACACACGCACACACACATATATATATATATATATATATATATATACACTCCACCATTAAAAAATGGCTTTCTTGACAGTTAAAGTTGTCAACTCCTGAGTTAATGCAACACTAACAACCTAAAAACACAGGTGAGGATCTCATTTCTTTTTGTTTTCTCCAAATCAGTATTTTAAGTTATGGGATATTTGGGTCGAAGGGAAAAATAATGGACTTACCCCTTGTAGTCCCTTGAACTGTATCGTTGGCTGCAGAGAAGGAACATTCTAAAAAATAAAGGGAAACATATTTTAGTTACTGAAAATGTATACAGAGATGTAAAGCATTCACATCTGGAAATCACTGGCCTAGAATCTACACATCACTTCACACCTAAGATGCATCATAACAGACAAATGCTTACTGCTTAAGCACTTGCTTTACATTCCTTTGAAGGCTGCATTTAAACATGGTGGTAGGACTATAGCCGACGGCTTGCTGATATCTGACAAGCACGTCTTCTTTGTCTGTGTGAGAGAAAGTAACTAGGGCATAATCTGTATTCATAATGTAAGAGAAAAACTGAGGAGGCAGCTCAGTAGACACAATCCCTCTCAATCATGCAACTGAGAATTTGTTAACAGTACCATGTCTGATGCAGTGCTACAACTACATATTATTTTGCTGCTGATTCATCTTCAAATTATTTCACTATTTAACTGACTGTTTGGTCAACAAATTATCAGAAAAAAAATTACAAGTGAAAAGCTGAAGTTTCTTCAACTCAAACTACAGTCAGGCTGTCTGCCTAAAACCTAAAGACAGCATTCACAACAATCACACAAAAGTCAATAACTATTTAAACAGTGACTCAGTTACTGCAATTTTTTCTGTTGGCCAACTGGCACGTGTAGCTGCAGCCATGGGTGATTCACATATAATACTTGATGGACCAACATCTACCTCAGTGTTATAAAGCCACAAGTCTGTGAAAGAGAGAATCAGCATAATCTGTATCTTTAATTTGTAGGTGAAATATTTGTTTTGACACTAAAATAAGGCAGATATTTTGAACAGGATATTTCTAAATCCTCTGTCTTGTTTGGGTTTGCATCACTGGCTACTTGAAATAAGGGTGAGAACCACAAATATGTGGTGGCTGCTCTGGACTGCTATACGGTAGGTTAGGAAAAGCACATAACTCCCAGTTTCTTCACCCAGCTTAAGCACACAGAAGAGTCAGTTGGCAAGACTTCTGAGCTGGTTTAAGTGGGAGGTATTTTATAAACAGCAGCTTCTCTACATTGCTGGGTATAAAACAATCTCAATATCTCAAGTCAATAAGTAGTTGTAGATAACTGACTTATTACACCTAAAGACATTTGTCATGGATGCTAAAACTGTGCTACTCCGAGCCACCCCCCCACACACATTTCACATCACCACAGAAAGACAAAGATAGCTAGCTTCCAGAGTTCTATGGCTGGTTTAGCTACAACACACATTACTGAGAGGGAGAGAGAGAAACAAAAAGCAGGCAGTTTTTGGCTGCTCAGTCAGCAAGAGATTGCAGGCTGCTGTTCAGTGCAGAGAACAGGCCAACGTTACCACGTCCAATAAGGCTGTAGCACGGGCTGTCACAAAAGAATTCCTTCAACTTAGCAATAATGCAGCCTGTGAGCTGTTAGTAGCTGAGTAAATAATCATTTTAGAGTGCACTTTTTAGCCACATTTTCTTAACACACATATTTGTAAAGGCATTCTCATGGAGCTGACAACAAACCACAGTTTCACATACAAAAGTGTGTGCACTGTGTGGCACACATTCAGAGACACAGCATGCAAAATATAAAAAGAAGTCACAGATATCTAAGCACAATATAGCACCATGGTAAGCTATAATATATCAGCCCCGAGTAGAGACCTAGACCCTGTCAGTCTGTTATGTAACACTGTTGTTGTTGGCAGAGTAAAGTCAGGTAACCTGGAATCAGGGCTCCGTTATTCAAGACTGCAGTGGTTTCTTCAGATTAGTTCACCTGCATTTACCTCAGTAAGATTATACCATTTGTACAGTTCAAGATTAACAAGTTATATTTAATCAGCAGAGACATGCAGTGCCCTAAAGCTCTGTTGTGTTACAGCACACTTGGTTGAATAGTACATAAAAAGTATATAAATCCATTGTATTATATACAAAATGACACATAAGGAGCTTTTCTTCTTCCTTCTATTAAAAAAAGGTTTTTCCATCCGATCTACATATATAACTGCTGTCTCACTGCAGCGTCATGTGAACTAGGATAAGCAAGAAAATAACAAAACGCATTTGCAGAGCTAGTGTGTAAGTTAGTTTGACTATTAAAGGGTGAGCCTGGCGAGGAGCTTCAAATCCCCGACCAGTCTTTTAATACTGGTTAAACCTAAACATATAATAACCGACGGGCTTCAAACGCCACGAACCAGCAATCAAGTTACATTAACCTTAATTTATTCGTACATTCAACTCCTGCCTTT
>VUQH01004271.1:0-11764 GCA_015106775.1 Etroplus canarensis | reverse complement strand
TGCCTTTAAAATGCAATACCGTCGAAAAAAAAAAAGTTACTGCCTAATAATAGTTCGTGATGAAACGGTCAGCTGGTAAAACTCACCTGGTGATGTGTGTATGATATGAAATTACCTTCTTCCTAATTTGGTAAGCAACCTTAGTTTGGCAAGAAAAAAAGCTGGACTAGGTTGGCCAGTACAGCGTAGAGCTAACGATAGCTTACAGTGTATAACTCAGCCAACAGGTTTTTAGTTTATATAATATTTGTCAGCTCATAAAACCTACCAAGAATAAAAGGTTAAGGCCTGACTTCGCTTCTACAGCTGATTAATTTAAAGACACCTGACTAATATGATGTAAAAACTACAGAAATGTTCTCTGTCCGCAGCTCAGCTAACTTTGTAGCTTTAGCTATGCGTGGCAGTTGGGACTTCCTAGCCGTGTCAGCGCGACGGTCCTAGCTAGTTTTAACTGGCATAAACAGCTGTTTCACTCACCGTACAGTTTTGGTAGGTCTCTATCGCCCTCAGCGCTGTCTCGGTCAATTTAACATGTAATACGGAGACTCTTTCCGCGCTTTGTTGGCCACAATTTAATCCGTATCTCCCATCCTCGGAGAGAGCCGCCATCTTTACCAGCCCTCCACCATCGTCCCTCTGAAGGCTGGAACCTTTACAGTCCGCCTCGCTCTGAGGGAGGAGGGAGCTCACCCAACTGCCCTCAGGACTCACTCTTAAAAATGTCCTGACTTTTCAGCTGCTTAGTTTTTGAAACTTTCACCACAGTGATTTTAAATTAGTCCATCAATTATTTCATTTCATAAGACTTTGGCAATACAAAAGGTATTTCTTGCACTAAGAAGGGGTTCTGTAATTAGGTTTACTTTGACTAGTGGATAGGGTGACCAGATGCCAACAAACTACATGTGGGATAAAAACTGTTTGTGTGGGACAGGGGTCTCGAACCTGCGGCTCTCTTGCCCATCTCCAGTGGCTCCCTGTGGCTTTGACAAAAATTAGATAAATTTATTTTCACTGCCAAAACTGTAAACTTGATCAGCACCAATACAAGTAATGTGGAAAGACATTTCCATAAACGCACACGATCTGCTGAAAACTCTGGGAGATACAAAGATATCACATATACCACAAACACAGTTAGGTCTCAAAGTGGCCTTCAAAGCAGGCCTATACATCAGTTTTCCTGACTCAAAGTAGGCATTTGGGGTAATTATGCTTGTACATTTAAGCACAGCTGGTGTACGTGTAGTTTTGACAGTCTGTGTTACCTGAATTTACTGAAGTCTATTCATTTTCCTGGTATTATTTGTTACTGGGTCAATAAAAATGTATTTTGAGCTTGAATCAATTATGGTTTTAAGACCACAACCATAAACAATTTTCATTATGTTTGTGCTTTAATTTTATAAATGCAACACAAAATGGTATTATTGTATTGAAGATGCAACATTAACATACCAAATAATCATAAACAGCTACTGCAGAGTGGTCATATGTGATAAAAAAATGAATTAGTTACATCTATTAGTAATGTTGATGGACCAGTTTATGCCTGTGTCATCTTCACGTTTAGCCTCAAATATGTTTTGCAGCTCCATACAGATTTTATTTGTCAAAACTGCTTAAAAATGGCACTTTTTTCAGTAAAGGTTGACGACCCCTGATGTGGGACAATATAGAACAGGTTAGCGATACTGGAAGGTAATTTCATAACTAACTAAAAGATGGAAATAGAATAAACTGTGCAGGTTATGGGATTGTCATCTAACATTTTAAAGCTAAATGTATTTCAGTGTAACTTTCCTACCTCTCTTGCCAAGTTAAACACAATAGTATTAAAAAGAGGCTTAAGTTTGTTGTTATGGTCTCAGGCATCAGTCTTTATATGTTCATATATTCTCTTTTATTTCACTTTTATTTCAGCTGCCATTCTATCTAATAACAGTGAGAGGAAAATCGATACGGTATCATATCGTGATATTTTGTGTGGCAATGTTGTACTGATACAGGCATACCAATTATTGATATCCTATTATAAAAATTGCAAATACAAATTGAACATTTTGGTATCAGAATAATGAAAGCAAGTTTTTTTCAGTCCGTCTATGTATATTTTCAAATTCTTCAGTTGATGAAGGGAACTTTTGTTGTACAAGCTGAACTATTCAAAATACATCTTATGGTACAGAATACCACATGTTTGCATTCAGTTAAGTTGGATGAGACTGTAATGCATTTTTTTTGTCATTTATGTCAGATTTTAATTACATTGTTGGTCAGTTTGTCTGCTTGACAATCTCTTTTTGCTGCAATAAAAAGGACTGAAGTGAGAGGAAAAGACTGAGAACTTTATATAATTCAGATATCAACAAAGTTGACCTTTGGGGACATAATTTGCAGATGAGAAAAGGTGGCAAATTGCAATATATCACATTATATTTTATTGCAATACTCAGCATAACAAAAGATGTTTGAAATCTCAATAATATTGTATCGTGAGTTAAGTGTCGTAATAATATTGGGTCTTGCGATTCCCACCTCTTCTATCTGATAACCAGCTTTGGGTTTCAGTGGGGATACATCATAGACTGGCATATCTTTTTTGACCCATATGTGACAATTTTAGCAATTTTTGGCCAATTACTATGCACACATACAGCATCACTTCACACCACATTTTCCCTTGTGTGAAATTGAAAAATAACTCTAGCAAAAGAGACAAAAACTATATTTCTCAGTATATACTGCTTCTATATCTTCTGTCTGGTAGTTTCCATCATATTCACCAAAAGCTTTTGACTTTTCAGTGACCTGTAACTTTCCCAGGTTGGCATAGCCAAACTTGACTATAATAAATAGCCTTCCCTGCTTTCTTCACTAGACTGCATGTTCTACAGAGCCAACAAAAATGTGGGACATTATCTCAGTTTATGGGACAGGGGGACAAGGGATAAAAATGCTATACAGTCCAACATAAACAGGGACATCTGGACATCCTACTTGTGGATATGCATTTAAAGGATCAAGACTACATTGCCTGAAGAAGAAAAACAAATTTAGTTTGTAGTTCCCCCTTCTCTGTAAGTCCATAACCTCTTTCAGTTGCACGGTCTTCCTCTGCCTGTTGTGTTTTGCTGACACAGTGAAACTAATTCTAACCTACTGAAACTTCTAAAGGTAGTTGTTCTAGACTGATTTTGACTATACTTCAGCCTACAGCAGCAACTTTTCTTTTACAAGAAGTTTTGAAAGTAACTATCCTGTGTTTCAGCTGCTTTTAGAACTCAATTTGGTGTATAGCTTAATACTCTTTTCTGTGGTTCCTTAAATGATATGGCATATAATGTCACATCAGCACAGTTGGCACAAGTTTCTCCCTTGTGAGCTGGACGGCTATCTACTGGTGTCAGTCTCCTTGAATGGTGATTAGTGGCGTAGCCCCAGGCAGGGTGGGGAAAGACTTGTGTGAATCCAGCAGATTATCATAGCTCTTCACCCCACCCATTCCCCTGACTAGTCACACACACACATACACACACACACACACACACACACACTAACACACCATGTTTGTAACTTTTTATTAACCCATTGGCAAATATTTTTTTGTATTTCTCAAAATAAAACCCACACTGATATGAAGTTTAGTTAAAAATGAATACTTTCAAAACTGTCATTGACTGTAGCCTTCCTCTATCTACTTAACAATAGTGAAACACAACCCTGGCTGGGTCGGAAGCTTTACTTCAGAGCATTACATAACCTGTTTTGCGGCTTCTCCTGGATCAGATACATGCAAATCTTAAGTGTGAGGCCCGTTTAAATCCAGGGGTGCTCTGCTTTGTCTGACAGGTTGCCTGCTGTGCAAACAAATAAACAAAGCTTTTGGGCTTGATAGGGCTTGTTGAGTTTGGAGCTTCTGTGTTTACAGAGGCCCTAAATGTGTTATCTGATAGATTTAAGAATAACTTGAAATTAAACACCCTTTGTTTTCAGGTTAAACATTAAACATGTGGTGCTTGTGTGTGTTATCAGGAACAGAAAGAGTTTTTTTTTAAATTAACTGTTTTCACTTAATATATAAGTTGTGTTGATGGCATATTCCATAGCCACTGTTTTTTTTTAGTTTGTTTCTGGATTTCTCTTTTGTTACAGCATTTGAATAATAAAAGTATTATACAGAGTTGTTGGCTGTGGTATGAAAGATTTCATGTGTCTTTCCTAGTGGCAGCGGAGCTGAATCAGTCTGTAAGAGAAGGTATCCCACTGCCTGATCAGGAGGTGGTGCAGAGGGTGATCAGGATGATCTATGATGGATAAAAGCTTGTTCAGAGACCTCCTCTCCACCACTGTTTCAAAAGTGTCCAATTTACAGCCACTCGCAGAGCCAGCCTTCCTGATCAGTTTATTCAGTCCGCTGGCATCACCAGCTCCAATGCTGCTCTCCTGGCAGACCACAGCAAAGTACACTGTGCTCGCTACAATAGACTACGAAAAAATATCCAACATCTTGCTGCACAGCTTTGTTGGGAAGCTGAGCGTACTTATCCCCAGTAGCCACTGTGTTGGTCTTCTAATTCAGTCTGTTGTTGCTGTGGACACCTGTTCTCCTGCACCACATAAAAATCATGTCCCAGGACAGATACAGGCTGTATAGCTGTCCTCTTCCTTTTGAAGTTGATCACCATCTCTCTTGTCTTAATCACAATTCAGAAGCAGAAGATTTCCCAAACTCCTCCACAAAATCATGTGTTAGTGCTCTGTACTTTTCCTCCTGCCCATCGCAGAATTGTCAGAGTATTTCTGTAGGTGGTATGACCTGGAGTTGTACTGCAAGTCTGAGGTTTTTCTTTTGCTGTACTAAGAAGTAATTCAGATATTGTTAATTGTTGGAAGTATTTATCACCATCGCCAGGTAAATAATTTGTCAACAGTGTGGACAATTAGTTTGCTTTAAAACACAGTAAAAAAAAGTGTGCATGTCTTTTGTCACAGAGATGCAGACTGGCGTAAAATGCAATTTTAAGTTCAAGAAGTGGCAAGTTGGCTGAGGAGTGAGATGATTTGTGAAATCATGTTTATCTGTCCTGCCTGCTGGGATATTAGTTAAATAAAATGAAGTATCTCAGCAGCAAGCTATTGCATACATGTAACAAAATGAGTAATAGATATCTCTGCACATTATTTGTTTTGCCACCATTAAAAGCTCTCCAGCAGTTTAACCTACTTGTAAGTGAACTATAATTAAAACTAGTCGGCAGGTAGTGGTACAGTACCACACAGCAACATACTAGGCTGGATTTTATCCAGATGCTTCTTCTGTCTCCTTCAGCATAGACACATGTGGGCTGGGTAGGCTGCAGACTTCAAACTGCCTTTTGTTTATTCGATTCTGTGCATGTATACACCTACATGAATACACTTGTGAATTAATAATTGCATGTTCCTCTCCTAATTTACACTGTTGAGAGTCATAGCTGATTGAAGCTTGCTTTGCAACAGAGGTCAAGGAAAAACAAGTCATTATTAACTTTTAAATGTTTAAGTAGGCCATTTTGCATTTGTGTAAACATACCCAAGGGAGGATATATGCTTTAAATCATGAGGGTTTCAGGAATCCCTTTTGTATAGCCTTCATCCTATTCAACCAGAACACGTAATTTAACCTAATTTATCATTCAACATGTAAGATTTGTTATGTCAACCACACTACTGATTTTATGGTGTCTCTCTTTTGCTTTAGGTTATGCTGCTGTTGGCAATATGTTCCTTCTATGACCACCAGTAAACCACATGAAATGGATTAAACAACTTATTCTTTAACCTACTTTTCACTGTGGCATGAAAAAGGGTGTTGAGAATAGATCAGACCAATAGAATGCTAACCTAAGTAAATAACCCTTTGTACCAAAAATGCAGTAAATTGATATTGTTCTCTGGTTTGAAAAAGTCTACAGGTAAAGAATATGTACTTTTGTAGATCCACTGTGTTCTGTGATGGACATGTGATCAGACATTTTGTTAGAATTGCAATACTTGTTTTGATAGCTTAATAAACATGAAGGTTTCCTTGTACTTCTTTGTAGGTAATATATAATACACTGCTCAAAAAATTAAAGGAACACTTTTTAATCAGAGTGTAGCATCAAGTCAGTTAAACTTCTGGGATATTAATCTGGTCAGTTAGTGTTAATGAAATCAACAACAGGTGTACTAGAGGTGCAACAATGAGACGACCTCCAAAACAGGAATGGTTTTACAGGTGGAGGCAACTGACATTTTTCCCTCCTCATCTTTTCTGACTGTTTTTTCACTAGTTTTGCATTTGGCTAGGGTCAGCGTCACTACTGGTACCATTATGCGATACCTGGACCCTACAGAGGTTGCACAGGTAGTCCAACTCCTCCAGAATGGCACATCAAAATATGCCATTGCCAGAAGATTTGCTGTGTCTTTCAGCCCAGTCTCAAGAGTATGGAGGAGATTCTAGGAGACAAGCAGTTACTCTAGGAAAGGTGGACAGGGCTGTAAAAAGTCCTTAACCCATCAGCCCTTCTCCTTTATGCAAGAAGGAACAGGATGAGCACTGCCAGAGTCCTACAAAATCACTTCCAGCAGGCCACTGGTGTGAATATCTCTGACAAAACAATAAGAAACAAATTTCATGAAGGTGGCCTGAGGTCCTGACTTCTTCAATTGGGCCCTATGCTCACTGCCTGGCACCATGAAACTTGATTGGGATTTGCCATAGAATACCAGAATTGGCAGGTTTGCCATTGGTGCCCCTTGCTTTTCACAGAGCATGAGCACATGTGACAGGTGTGAAAGGGTTTGGAGAAGCTATGGAGAATGTTATGCTGTTGTTCTGCATGACCTGTTTGGAGGTGGGTCAGTCATGGTCTAGAGAAGCATATCCGTGGAGGGATGCACAGACCTCTACAAGCTAGGCAAAGGCACCCTGACTGCTATTAGGTATTGGGATGAAATCCTTGGACCCATTGTCGGACCCTACACTGATGCAGTGGGTCCTGGGTTCCTCTTGGTGCACGACAATACCTAGAGTATGTAGGCAGTTCCTGGAGGATGAATGTACTGATAAAATTGACCCTCACGCTTGCCTGACCTAAATCCAACAGAACTCCTCTGGGACATTATTTTTCAGTTCATCCAATGCCACCAGGTTACACCTTAGACTGTCCAGGAGCTCATTGGTGCCCTGGACCAGATCTGGGAGGATATCCTACCAGGACACTGTCTGTAGTTTCATTAGGAGCATGCCTTGACATTGTCAGGCATGCATACAAGCACACGGGGGCCATACAAACTACACATTATCATTTTTAGTTGCTGCAATGAAATTTTGTCAAAATGGACTGCCCCATATTTTTTGGGGGGAATTTTCATTTCTATCAAAAACTGTAATATATTTTGTATCAGTATAGATAGTGATATCATTATCAGTATAGATATTGAGCATGATATTTTTCCGTTGTGATCTAATGTATTTTCAAAGTGTTGCTTTAATTTTTTTGAGCAGTCTATCTCTCTCCTTCTCTCTAGATAGATAGATAGTTTTACCAGTTCGACCCACTTGAGATCAAACTGGGATATATGTGGGTCATGAACTAAAGTGAGTTTGATCCCTTTGCTTTATGCTGCAGTTGATAGAGCCATTTAAATCAAAATATAGCAGGAACTGGTTTTAAAAAGACATTTCAGGCTGATGTATAGTGTGGACAAGTGTTACTGTGACTGTCGTTAGCTTAACCCAAGCAATACATATTTATAAAATTATATATTTTCTGTTTTCTTGAGACAAAAAGTTAACCACTCTACTTTCCAGGCATACCCAGAAATAGGTTTCCATTGTACTCTATGTGTTAAAGAATTTGACAGCTTTTACAACAGATTAATTTGACTAGTTACATGTAAGCCACAGTCAAAGGCCACCTTAGTGAAACTAGCCCCAGATGTTAAGAAACTCTGCAGCTGAAAATTTCATTGTGCTAAATGCATATGCTGATATGTGAAAACAGGGTGTTATGAGACAGAAATTTACAGTCCACTGAGTAATTCTGTTCACATTTGAATACGTATAATGAGTCTAGAAGCATGCAGGTAGCAAGCTGTGATGGTTTGTATCATAGGATTATTTGAAGTCCACCTTCAACTTCACTCCACGTGGCGGTCTGGCCCTGAGGACAGATTCTGTTGGCAGTGAGAAAAAACCCATCTGCTGCTGTTTAACCCTCCCATTAAAACACAGCACACATGGAAAAGAAAGCAAAGTGGGAACGTGGGAGTATGTTTGTATGTTTGTGTGTGGGAGGGAAAGAGGCAGAGTCACAGACAACACAAAACAACTGCTACCAGATCATTTGAGTTTACCTTTTACTCAAAGTCATAAATGAAAAAGGAACAGTTTGTCATGGAAAATTCAGTACATCCTGAAACATTTTTAAAACACTTTTCTCTTACTCAAGCTCAAATTTAGACACATGTAATTTGGACAGACAGCATCCTGTTGGATCCATTTTCACCCACCTGGTCTTTAAAAACCTTGAAACAGCAGCTCTTCTAGTTAATGATTGGCCACTGTGGGGAAAAGTGTGCACTTACACTGTTGACTCTTATCACTGCTGACCACAAAGCCACTGGAGCAGTATCTCTGAGGCTGACATTAATGGAGTGAACAGGGCTTTCATTTAAAGAGACAGGTCAATTTCTTTTTGTCTGCTGTGGTAGAGATAGCAGGTGCAGAGAAGCACTGTTCACATAATTGGATCTTTAATTCAGTGCAGCTTGTGCGGTTTGCCTTAGTGTGATTATAGGCTAAATTTATTGGACTATAGAACAAACAATTAAATGGAAATTATGAAGTTAATTGCACCATGTGCTTCTCCTTTCTATTTTCTCTTTATCTCCTGTCCTATCATGACACCAATTGTTAAGTTTGACCAGATTAACACTAGAACCATTTATCCTTCATGTACTTGCATGGGTTTGACCAGCAGAACCCTGCTGTCCTTCCTTTTATTTTAATTCAACATCTGTGCTCCTGTCTCTGCTGTTTATCATAAGCCTTGCATTGCCTTCCTAAGGAGACTAGCCTCTGCACAGGCACATGAGCAGCCAGGGCAGAATCCCACCAGCTGTATTCTGGAGACAGCACGCAGGTCGGCCTGTGGTCAATCAGGTAACGGTTCAGGTAGCTCTCCTCTAGGGCTCTGGCTGTTACCCCATTTGCCTGGTCCTGAAGAATGAGCACAGAACAGGAATGAGCCAATTTGTACATCTCAGATATCAACCCGCCATAAAACTCAGAGGTGTAATAATAGTCGCCTTCATCCTCCTCCACGTAAGCTGATGAGTCTTCATTGACCTCATAAGGGAAGGCATTTCTTGGCATCCCATAGAATTCTGGGTGCAAGGTAGCCACCAGGTCTCCAAGGATTTCCTCTCCCACAGGGGCAACAAACTTCTGGTCAACATCAGCACAGAAGATGTAATCAACATCATTGCTAATTGTGTTCCTGATGGCATCTGCAAACAGGTCCATTCGGCGAAAAGCCAACCTTTCCCACCCAGGCAGCTCGGAAATAGGAATCACCATCATCTGTCGTTCAGGCCCCAGCTCGATGAAGGGATCCAGAGAATTAGGATTATCTGTGAGAATGTAGTATGTGACCATCTGACCAGGAAGAAAATGGATTTCAGCTGAGGAGAAGAAATTCCTAATGAACGGAACATAAGTTCCCACCACCAGGGTCAGCAGACCTACGTGGATTCCCTTTTGTGCATATTTAGCCCTGCGCCACGCCGAGTTACGGTTGTCACCCCACACCAAAGGAGCACCCCATGGTGTCTTCACAGGAGTTTGTGGTTTTGCTGCCTTAACCACCGTCATGTCTGTCACTTTTCTTCCCCTGTTCATTCCCAAAGCATGAAAGATAGGATGAGCTGAATGTACACTGACAGCAGCTTTGCTTCCATGAAGGTAGTCTGAGGAGGAAAGACAGAACAGTTTAAAACATTTCTGAGATTCTTCTACTTTTTAACTTTCATCGTGTCTATAATATTTACAGGAAACATTGATTTATAATACTCAATCTCAAATGAACCAAAATGCAAAAAAACAGACTTTGTGTAGAGGAAGGGTAATTAAAACAAAATGTTTTACTAAACACACAGCTCAGCTGAGGTTACTGTAAAACTAGATGAGGTTCTCTTGTGCACATTTCTAGATGTACTTAGTGTCCTGAAACAAAGAGGTGGAGTAGAACATATTTCTCTCTATACTTACATATGATAAGAGACAGGAGAAAACAGCACAGGACTAGTTGTAATCTGGTCACTCTAATTGTGCCTGTTTGAAAGACAAACATACAGATGCACAGACTGGAAAAGAGGGTGCCATAGATTTACAAAGAAAAGCTGACATTACCAAGGATTGCATGAGAGAAAACTGACTTTTTTGTTATTTCTGATGAAAGGTTTCAGACGTAATTGCTCTCTTGGACTTTTTTTGTTCACTTTTAAGTGAACCACTGTAAAGCTTTGGTCTTTGTGCTTCATTCTGGCTGACTCGATCCACACGTTCTTGTCTTTAAAGCAGCTGAGCTGTAGCACGTATGAATAGAGCAGTCTGAAATCAATCGGAGTTGAGGCGTAAAGAAGCAGACATGACAGGAGCAGAAGAGGTGGAGCAGTGGTCATGGCGATTGTACTAACCTGCGGGCGCCTTGCAGAAAGGGAGCAGTGCCATGCTGTGACCTGCTGGTGGACAAACACGAAGACCTTTCTCTGAGGAAACTATTTTTGCCTCTCTCTTTCCCTCTGTGTTTCTCTATCGCTCACTCGCGTCTTTTCCTGGAAGTCTGCTGTTTAACTCACTGTTTTTCTTCAGTTATTTTTTTCTTACTTTTTCCTTCTTTCTTTTTTCCCCTCTTGCTGCTTTCACAGTATTTTCCACCCCCCCCAACCCCCCCAACCCCCTCCTTTTCTTCACATATCTTGTTCCAACCCCTCTTACATTCTCCTTCAGGCTTTTGCAGTATTCTCTTTTGGAGCAAAACCAAAGCAACCAGATGTGAACAGTAGCAAATGGGAGGAGCTGATGGAGAGGAGAATAAGACAAAAACTTCAGACAGCACACAGTGCTCAGAATAGAATCACACCAAATACTCAACTTCCTCATCTTCTTTCAGGTTTATAGACTTAAAGTGTTGCATAATTTTGTAAAAAAAATTGGAAGTGATACACTGTATTCTAAAGAAAATATTAACATTTTTAAGCCACCTTGGTCCACAAGGTGGCAGTATTCAATATGAAATACAAAAGCAGAACCTTAACACTTAAGAGGCTGAATAAAAACAGTTAAAGTGACTTATTATAATTGAACCAAATATCTAAGTGATTGTCAATTTAATGCTTGCTTATTTATGCAGTTTAACGCACAAATGTGCATAAATAAGAGGGAGGCAGGTGGAACGGTGGAGATGCAAGGAGTAGAGGTGGCGAAGGTGAATGAGTTTAAATACTTGGGATCAGCCATCCAAAGCAATGGACAGAGCACAAGAGAGGTGAAGAAGAGAGTGCAGGCAGGGTGGAGTGGGTGGGAGATGAGTGTCAGGGGTGCTTTGTGACAGAAGGATAGCAGCAAGAGTGAAAGAGAAGGTTTACAAGACAGTAGTGAGACCTGCTATGATGTATGGTTTGGAGACGGTGGCACTGACAAAAAGACAGGAGGCAGAGTTTTTAG